>FIZR01020194.1:0-101762 GCA_900060175.1 Ferrisia virgata | reverse complement strand
AGTAGACACCAAGATATGCAATTTTCTTTATAACAATAGAAAAAAAATAGAAATCGTTCCTATTAAAATTCAGAGCTCATACGTGGAGAGAATTTTTTTGAGGTGTTTACCAACCAGTTTTTCAGGGTACCAAGTGAAAAAAAAATAATCGTTTTTTTTGACCCACCCTATAGCAATGCTCTCTTTTCTACTACTTCTCTTCGTTTCGTCTTAAAATATATGCCACACATTACCTGAAAAAAAAAATCAAGCAAACCCTTACCAGTACAGCATTAAGATCTACTTGTATATATGCATTGTGAAAACACATGAGTTTTTCCAACACATACGGAGAACAATTCGTGTGTACATAAAACAGTACAGGTTAAATACCTGCAAAATGAAATTCTTTATAAGCTTGCGATAAAAATACCCATCTATGTCTTGATCCGATCATTTCAAATAGAAAGTAGCTATTCGACAAAACGAAACAGGAAAGACAAAAGTAAGAAAAATTATCGCATTAAAGCGCGATCACAAAACCGTCGAAAAAACATTCTCGCAGACAAACGCGTGAAGAGAAAAAAAAATTCGATTCGCCATTTTATAAAACACATTTTTCCAACAACATTTGGTATAGAAAAAAAAAATAAAATAATATGTATTATACAAACAACGCGTTGAACACGGAACACACGCTTCTATACCACACCGCTCTGATATCACAAAAGCATCTAAATTGCTATCAGTATCAGTCGGCTTGCTCGGCCAATATATTCAGCAATAAATTCGTTTGATTGATACTTCCGTAATGAAATAAGAAAGGAAAGAAAAAAACGTACTACGATTCAGAGTACATAGGTGAAATAACCACTTTGAAATCATTATCAGTAGTTGTTACAGTTCGCGTTTGATTACCATAAATGAAAAAAAAAAAGAAAACAAAATTAGTAATAATCAATTGAAAAAAAAGTTAACATAGGTATAATCCAGCCAATGACTTGGCGCTGTTTACAAAACATCATTGTCATGGTTTAAGCATATGCCATTCTGTATGGTTTGCCAATATTCGCATAATGGTGGTCTAAAATTAAGGTCGAGACGATTTTTTTTACCATTGTTACCGTTAAGTTTGCACTTTTTCCTTCAATTCTCCTCCTACCACGATGCTTATTATCAAAGCACACGAAAGCGTTAATCGTTTAGACATTTTCGCCTTTATCTGTACACAAAGACGCATCGAAAATTCGCTTAATTTTCTTAAAATTCACGCGTATTAATAAGAATCGTTATAGTTTTTGGGACGAATCCAAATTTCCCCTTTCTCTTTTTCGACACATTATAAATCGCGTAAACTTAGAAAAATAAAACAACGATGTTAATGATCGCTATATCAAGACGACTGAGAACAGTAAAATGCAATATTCATAAAATACCACTTACAACTTCACTTGGAAAAAATCGTCGTCGTGAAATTTGAGATGATTTCTTCTTTATTTGTTTTTTTATTTTTTGGTATTTATCAAAATGGACACCTTGAAGTTTATCGCTAATTCACGAGGCAAAAATTAATCAAATTATATTTCAATTGGGAATTTGAAATCAAAACAGTACCATGAATCATCGTAATTTTAAATTCGAACGAATTCACAAGGATCTTTTCATTTATAAGTTTTTATGCAAACTTTTTCACACATATTTTCAAGAATCGGTTGAATTTCAGGTTATTTTTGGAAAAATTCGAAATCGTAATATTTTTTTTCCTCAGGATTGATCCCATAACGGTACATAATTTATCTCCTACTCATTTATAAAAATCACTGTAAACATTTTCGGTATCGATAATTTTGGCTATTTTATAGCGAGAAGAATGAATATCTTTCAAAGTCTTATCAGGTACACACCATTCGTCAATTAGAGTGGATAATAATTACTTTTTCCAACATAATAAAAAAACCAATTCGATATGACTAGTTTTAAAAATAACATTATTAGACATTTTTACCCACTTCAGCTTGTTACTTTCAATAAAGAAACCGTACGATTTCGCGAAGATGGATTATTCATCTTTGGAGAGCAGCATTTTTTAAATCTCGATTGGAAATCTAAGCTGACAGCGCAATTCTTTTCAATATCGTTTCCAAGTTGATGAAGAACTATCGCATCGCTTTATGCTTCATCCTACGGATGGATGTGTCGAGCTGGTGACTCGAACTTACTTTTTTTTTTTCACAAAGTTATAACGGAAATGAGGAGTTATTAAAAGTAAAATACAATATCGAGCAACGCGAGAATTAAAGTATTTTCAGATGTACGAGATGATTAAAGCATTTCGTACCTTCGGTTATCATTTGTTTGTTCTTCAATTTACTTATACATACGTATGTACATGACCTTGTGTTGTGTGAATGTACACGAGACATTGGCACTCGCTGCTACACACTACACGTACCAAACCAACACCATAATATGTGGCTCTGAAATATGGAGAATTCGGTAACAGGTGGACTTAAGATTCTCAGATGTTGCTTTTTGAGCAAATACACGAACTATTCCGAAGTGAATAGCTGAAACCCCAAAATGAACATCTTAAGACCTCCACCGAATATACGCGTTACCAAATTTTCAAGGTCAAAGAAAAAAAGAAAAGCACTCATATTTCCCCTCCTATTTGACGTAGGAGGCAGATTTTTGAATATGTTGAACAACTTTTGATTGTATATAGTTTGGAGAGGGGGGTGTTCGAAGAACAAACTCAAAAAATAAGAAAAAACGACAAAAGCAACGCTTTTACGGTTATGAGGAGGCACAATGAGGCTGAAAAGTCGAGACCCCCCAAAAAACCCATCTAAGAACTAGATTAAATCTATGCACATACCAAATTGAACTTCCTAATTAATTTGGGAGAAGAGGGGAGAGGAGTTACGCAAGAAATAAACTCAGAAATTAAGAAAAACCACATTTTGCGGGCTGTAAGGGGGTGCAATAAGGCTGAAAAGTGGAGACTCTCAAAATGCACATCTAAGTCCCCTACTAAATGTGCATACCAACTCTGAACTTCCTAACTCAAGTTAACTGAGAGATACTGGAAGAACAGGATTCCCCTCGTAATCGACCTACAAAGTTGATTTTTGAATATCTTGTACAAATTTTGATTGCCTATCAACTGGCTCAAAAAAGAAACAATTCTTGTAGTTTTAGC
This sequence comes from Ferrisia virgata, assembly GCA_900060175.1. Classification (NCBI taxonomy): domain Eukaryota; kingdom Metazoa; phylum Arthropoda; class Insecta; order Hemiptera; family Pseudococcidae; genus Ferrisia; species Ferrisia virgata. Next base: position 98,581 of record FIZR01020194.1, on the reverse strand, counting down.
TCTGTCAGCACCCACTCTCCCAAATTTGAAAATTTGATAAATGTCGGTCGATATTGAGCTGACAAAACGATTTTCAGTTTGGGGGGGGGGGGGGAAACTTACATATCTGACATGAAAATTTGATAAATGTCGGGCGATATTGAGCTGACAAAACGATTTTCAGTGGGGGGGGGGGGTGAAACTTACATATCTGACATGACCAAAAATGATCTCAATGGTCTTCTAGTACCCCAAAATAGATAAGAATAGTAATGTGCATTATGAATTTATGAACTAAATATCAAGAAAAATGCTACGACTATATTATAGATACGAAAAATTCACTCAAACAAGACGAGTGCACGAAAACACTTCAAAAGTACTAAAAATATTTTTTTATGGACATTCGATAATTAACATGTTTTTGTTCTTTATGAAATAAAAATTGGGTATCCTACTTTAATATAAACTTTTGTTTGAAACATTCAAAGGAAAATTTAATTTGTACCATTCCACATGTGACGTATTCATACAAACAATAGTTTCAAATTAATGAAATTCTACCCCGACTAAAATTATAAATTCTTGAATCGTAAGAGATTTATACGCTTACAGTTGAAATATTCGAGTTACAACGTATACTCAAGTGTATGACTTGAAAAAAAAAAATACTAACGAAAATAAAACCATCAACGAATCGAACTTTTCGTACATAGATATCTCATAAGACGAGGCTCTAATGTTGAATAAAACTCGATGAATTTTCTTCAGTACGGATACTAGTACGCATACATACAACGGTCATTAACCTCAGAAAAGAAAGTCACATTCAAGCATAAATAAATACGTATGGCTTGATACACTAAACGCTGAAAATTATTACATCCGATAAACGCATACATACGAGGCGTATTTTCCTCTACTTTTTCACACCATACAGTGTGTTAATGAACGAGGCAACAAGGTGAAGATCACAATTACAATAACTCGCTTTACATAAACCGTAAACGCGGTACAAATATTCAGATACATATATATATATATATGTACCTTATACCTATAATACTTCTTTCGAAAAATCAAACGCCATTTTATACGTACTTAAATTGCCGAAATATTTTCTCGAAACATTTGAAAACAGATGTAGAATCCTTTCGCCATTTTCTACAGCTACATATATGTAAACGACATATTCGCCATTAATCCTTTACACCCGCATTATTCATTACTAAACAACTGGTAGATTATATTTTAAAAATAACTCTGTACAAAATAATAATTTATAGTCCAGCAGTAAACACTGTAAACAGTTCTAATGTACAATGTACAAAGCACATCTATATAAGTAAGTCTGTAGCAGGGAGAGGACTCGGTAGCTCTCTAGCTGGATAGTAGATACACATGTGCGTACGTATTATGTTCAAAACCATGATATCCTCGCAGTATGTACTCCAGTAAACCAGGTGCATCCAAAGATGCGCTCGGCTGTGTTATTACAGATTCTCTTATATGAGAAAACCCGTACTTATTTTCACTTTTTGTCAGAACTGCAACTACTATCTAATCTTCAGAAATGTCCATCGTTGATCTGCACAAATCGTTACCTATCATGAAGTATGCTAGACACCTGCATACTACGGTGGGCCAAATTTTTGCTTTTTGAACCCAAGCTGATCATTAACGAAAAGTTTTCATCATAAATTCTCATTTCACGAGTTTTAAAAAAATTTATTTTTCTGCGTTTTTTCATAATTTTTAGAAAAATCATGAAAGAAATTCTTTTACAGAAATGCTGCCTTGAAATGGATTTAGGACATGAATTTTAGACGATTAAGCGCAAAATTTTAATTTTATCTCCCACAGACTTTTCAGGGGCATTGAAAAAATTACCATTTCTCCCAACTTTTACAATAAATTTGTAAAAAATTGAAAAAAAATACATTTTCGAATAAATTTTCATCAAAAAGCACATATTTTATCTATTTCAGATTCTCAAAGGCAATTATTCAATTTTTTTTCATTTTCTGAGAAATTTATACCGTATTTTTGTTTTCTGGAATATCAATTTTCAGAACCCCTGAAAAAGGTAAAAGTGAAAAAAACAGATCTTAAATGGACGGAGGTAAGTGTATTCGGTCTATTTTACTAAGAGCTCCCTGAAAAAACATTTTCAACGTTGAGAAAAATTTTTTGAAAACCAACGTCTTTCATAGCTTTTTAGGAAATCGTGAAAAAAGCAAAAAGAGGCATTTTCTAAAAACTGCTGAAAAGAAAGATAATGATACAAATTTGTCACCAATGATTATTATGAGTTCAAATATGTATGTAATAAATCCATTTTTGAAAAAAATTTTCAAACTTCAAGTAAACTTTTGAAGTAAAAAAGTTGAATGAGGGGGCTGAAATTTTCACATCGTTTTAAGGTCATTTCACAACTATTGTGACCCTGCCGTCAGCTAATTTCCAAAAAAAAAAAAAAACAAAATTCGACCCACCCTATACTACATAGACATGCCCACCGTAAGTGTTTTCCTTGCCCAACACGAAGCTAGTTTTCTCGAGGCAATGTTGCCACCATTAAAAAAATCATATAATAATTTGATTACTTCAGTTTTAAAAATAATAATAATACAGAGGAATGGTGGAGACCGATGAAATTAGTAAAAATTATGATAAGAACAAGTTGTCTAATTTAGAATTTGTAGGAGTAAGGATTGAAAAATCGAAAAAATTCGGGGATAGGTGTACAAAAAGTGTCCGTTTTATAAATTGCCTATCTTCAAAATTAAGGGGTCTGTATGCACGAGGATATCTTAAAATCTACCCAAAAGATTTTATTTCGGCTCTGTCTTAATTGAAATTGATATATTTCATTTTAACAATTTATTTCCTTGTATGAAAATGACATTATAATTCACATTCTACACAGTCTCTTCAATTTCAGAGTAAGTAATTTGTACAAAGGACTTATTGCTCACTCTGAGCACTTGAGCAAAAATTATTGATCACAAAAAAAATGTTTCTCTGAATTTTTGATCTTTTGAATCACCGTCCCTTCCCCTTTTTTGTATTAGGCAACTTGTTCATACGACCATTTTCACTCATTTATCGGTATCTATCCAACGATCAAGTACATGTTTTTTTTTTTTTTTAATGCAAAACAATAAAATTATTATATCACTTTTTAATGTTGGCAACATTGTCAGGCAAAAACTAGCTCCGTGTCGGATTAAAGAAATATAGTGGTTATGTACGTATGCACCTAGAACACTGCATTATAGGAACAATTTATGTGAATTAGCAATGAACTTGAACACTGCTGACAATGTGCTCGCGACGATGACACCTATTTTGAGCTTACAGGATACTCATTTATCATCCTCCTCCTCCCTCCTACCTTCAAATTCGGCTGTTCAACTTAAATTAGTAGCAGATTAAATATGCATGGAGTTTTAAGGTAGAAGTAAGAGATTTCAGCCAGTGACTAGACATTCTGCAACACATACCAAGTTTACGTATGCATGTTAGCCTAGCCTCTAAGTCTGAGCCATGGGAATAAAATTTTGAAAAAACTCTCATTCTCCTTATTTTTCAGAATTCAAATGCTTATAATTTTTCATCTAAGCGAGATAGAAGAGGTTTGCAGCATTGAAAGGAGTAAACTTTTTAATAATATTTTAATTGATGTGTCATAAGAACAAATTTCTGAATGATTCAACAGCAATGATGAAAACTGAAGATTTTCGTACAGGGTTTTTTCATTATTTTATCAACTGCTCGCTTCCCCAGTCTGCCATTACAAACACTAACTAAACCATGGTAATGTAGATAAAATTCTTTTTTTCACCGAATAAATTCCAAATCTCTACCGGTTTTGATTCTTGAGCTACACCTCTTTCGAAAAACGTATACGAAATTGAACATAAAAAATTTTAAATCTGAGCAGATCAGCCCCTGCGATTTACAGACTATGCAAACATACATACATAGACTCGGTATGTGTTGCCTAGTCACGGGTTGAAGTCCCTTACTTTAGCTGTGAAACACCCAGTATACAGGAGTGAGGATGATCTTTGATTAATTTTAGTTTAAATTACAAAAATTGTTCATTTTCAAACCAACCAATGAAGGATCAAACGTTGTAAAACGTATCGTGGCAATATGAGGATTTAGACCTTGAAAAAAAATTACTCGGTGGCTGTCTCATGTGTATCTCTCGCCCAAAATTGAGTTGGTAGGCTAAAATGTGGCACGACAGTTTAATTCATTAGGTGTCCTTAATACATCTTTTGTGGATTTCTTTTACCCCTTACAACGAAAGAATTTCTAAAAATTCATTGCGGGGAAAAATGAAGCGCGGATTATTATCATACGAAAATACGATTTCACTTTTTCATTCCTTTTTTTTTTTTTGGCAGGACGACGTTTACTTTGCTCACAGCTATTTTAAAAAATTACAGTGAATTTTGGAAAATGATAAAATTTTTCCTGCAGAATGGTTAATTCAGCTAAAATCGTGCGATAAAACTTCAAGATTCCTTAAACAAAGTCGATAAAATGATAAAGAAATAGGTACACTACGCTTGTTTGAAATACACTCGCAGTATCACTTTGAACACGCCGATTCCGCATATCTTGAGCACGTTTCCAAAAATCTCATAAACTAAGGTAATTGTTTACATATACTACAATACACCAAGTGCAGCAGTATACTGCTCTACATTTGGTATTAATTTATTTACACGTATCTTTTTTTTTTCTTTTAGCAGCATTACTTCTGGAAGACCCTACATGTCCATATACGAAATTTTAACACTACCAAATAATTTTTTTCACGCTTACAAATTCACTTATTCGTTGCAACAATGGCGTAACGATGTGAATTCTATGAAACTATAGAAACGGCGCTGTGGCGTGTTTTTTTTTTTTTTTTTTCAATTCCCTGTATGATCGGTGAAAAATTAATGGAAAGCGCACTTCCTATACACACGAGCTATGACAATACCCGATGTCGAATTAGAATAATAAATATTTCTTCCGTGTGTAGTAAATTATAAGCGCATACGAATCCATATTCAGGTACAAATATAAGTTGTAATAGTATATAGTACAATATGTACAAAACAAATACTCGTATGTAAAAGCAAATCAAAATCGTTACGTACACAATGCATTGGTATAGGTAAAGGTGTTAAAACTTTCGACACATGTATAAAATGTATATATTACAAGCATCTGTACAATACTATTTAGAAAATAATAAAACACGTCGAAGAATCGACATCTATTGCATAAGTCCAACTCACGATTATTAACATGACGAAGCAGCACACAATACATACGAAAGTATTTCTCACAAAATATTCGCAGTAAATTGAAAAAATTCCGATCAATTTTACGGCGGCATAAAAAAAAAACGATGGTTGGACCTGCAGTTACAAGTACTTCCTAGGTAATTAAAAAAATATTCTTTTATATCTAAGGCAAATATACAGCAAATTAAGATCCCCAAAAATAGGATGTAATTTTCAAGAGAGAAACGCATATGTTCCAGGTAAAACATATGGGATATGGAATATGTTTGAAAAAATTCCAAGTTTAACCTGACCCGGGTTCAGTGTCTAGACAACGATATACGCTCAGATGGCTCACCTCACCTACAGACTACAGGTAGGTAGACACAAGTATCTCTATGTGTAGAGGAGCATTCTGTATTTTTTTATAATTCATTTTTTTTTTTTCCTTCAAACATACAGTCGATGAAGGGAATAATTTATGCAATGCGGAGAAAGCTTTCGATTACAAGTGCCATAGGTTATGGCAGGTGTCGAATGGAACGATGACGTGGTTTGTATACTTGATGATGTGTGATCTTATATGTACGAGTAGAGAAATGAAATACATGCTGCTGAAATATACTTGAATTCATTCGAGGATATATGCGGATACTTCTAACTAACTTCAGCTTGGAAACCAATACCTAGGTTACGAATATTTTCAAAGTTGGTACATATTTTATGAAATATAAACTCTACCAAGTGTACACACGATCGTAGTAAATTGTACATCGCTTCGGAAAGTAGGAAGGACAAACAGTGTTTCAAATTGACCATGGCCGAACACTTATTCATCATATATTTGCTAGCCTAATTAATAAATCGATGCGGCGCGGTGAACGTTTCACCTAGTACCTAGGTACCTACTACCTATATCTAAAAATTACTTTGTTGTTAGTTCGGCGTGTATATAGGTTCAGGTATTACTGTACTTCTTTCTTTTAATATTGACGTTCCATTTAATGCGATAAATTATTTCGCGTTAATTCAATAATTTATAGCCAGATTTTCCAAAAGAAAACTCTGGTTTTTACGCTTAATCTGGTATGGTATGCTTGCTTCATACTCAACTAAGGCAGTCTGATTTTTCAAACTTAAATTTCGAAGCAAATTGCACAACATAGCATTACACAGTCGCAAAAATGAATAAAAAATTCAGAGGTAAAATAATATAACACGAGTCACCGAGAATTTAAAAGAAAAGAAGGCAATAAAGCATTGTTGTCATTCTTGAAAATTTAATATCGAAGGTCATGGTCCTCATTTTATAGTCGTGACGCTTCATTAGATAGACAGAATATTTGGGCGACACCTCGAAATTTGCAATTTCATTCTTAATCCGGCTATTATGTTTTCGCTGCATCGGATGCAAATGAAATTACACAGTCTTATCTGCAACGCATTTTTTTTAACATCTCGTAATAAATAATGTGCATGTAAACGAATTGATTTGACAACCAAACAAGACTTCAATGATGGGTACATAGCCTATATACTAGGGTGGACCAAAATTTGTTTTTTTAAAAAATTTGGAAATGGCTAGGTCGCAAGAATTGCGAAATGACCTCAAAATGGTGTGGTAAAAATTTCAACTTTTCAACTCAATTTTTCAAACTTGCAAAACTGACCTAAAGTTCGCCAATTTTCAAAAATTTTCAAAAACTCGGAAAGAAAATTTTTGAAAATTTTTTTTAAAAATGAAATTATTATGCATATATATTCCTTAAAAGGACATACTGTTTTCCTTTTTTCAGTGATTTTTAAAAAAATATCACTTTTTGCGTTTCTTTACTTGATCCCCCTCCCCCCAGGAATGAAGGGAGGACATTAATTTTAGACGAATAAAGGCGACATTTCACTTTTACCTCTCATAGCTGATTTTTCAACGATGCTTGAAGAAAATTCTTTTCATGTTTTTCAAAAAGCTTTTCGCTTTTTCGAAAATTCATAGGTGAATGGGCTAAGCACACTTGCCAGTGTTCATTTCAAGTCAGTTTTTCCATGATCTCTTTGAAAAAACTTTTTTTAGAAATGCATTTTCTTAATTTTTAACAAATTTATTTTGATAGAGGTATAAAAATACCATTTTTGAGTGTTCCTGAAGATCATACGTAGGAAATAAAATTGATGATGTTCTACATCTATTTCAGAAGAGCGTTTTTCAAAAAAAAAATTCTTTCATATTTTTTCACAAAATCGTAGTCACAATCGTTGCAAAAAATAACTTCAAAATGAAGTGGTAAAAATTTCAGCTATCTAACTCAATTTTTTCAATCTGCAGAACTGACTCGAAGTTCAAAAATTTCCAAATAATCGAAAAAATATTATTTTTGATTTTTTTTTCTAAAAATGGAATTATTACATATACGAGGGTCAGTCAGAAAGTAAGTTTAAGAGTGGCAGTGTTCCGTATGGTGAAAAGATAAATTGACAAAATTTTAGGAGGTTGTTCTCTCATTTGTCCTAACCGGTATGATGCATCACTGAACTCGATTAGTCTGTTTTTGTGTTTTTTATAGCGATTTAAAATGGAGACGCCGATAGAAGTAGCGTCCAAATGTGAACCACGTAGTGTGATACGTTTTTTGACCGCAAAAAAATTATCCGCTAGTGAAATTTATCGAGAATTATCGTCTGTATATGGTGAGCGGTGTATGAGCCTTCAAATGGTAACGCGTTGGCGAACAGCGTACCTAAACGGAAGAACAGAACTACATGACGAAGCGCGTCAAGGCAGACCAACGACGGCAGTGAATGCGAAGACGGTTGCGCTTGTTAAACAGCTGATTGAGGAGGATTCTCGATATACGCTCGACGAGTTGGCCGAAAGGGTGGGATGTAAGATGGACTGCAGTCGAACATCCATACAAAAAATCATTCACGACGAGTTACAGCTGCGTAAAGTGAGTGCTCGTTGGGTGCCTCGTCTACTGACAGAGCAACACAAAACACAGCGGTTGAATGCCGCGCACACGTTTCTTAAGGCCTACGAAGAAGAAGAGGAAGCATTGCTGCATCGAGTAGTGACTGGCGATGAAACTTGGGTGTATCATTACACGCCAGAATCAAAAAAGCAGTCAATGCAATGGGTACCAAAAGGTGGCCGTCCACCAAAAAAGTGCAAAAGCATTTTCTCTGCATGCAAGGTGCTAGCCACCGTGTTTTGGGATTATCGAGGTATTCTTTTAATTGATTACCTTGACAAAGGCAAAACTATCAATGCAGAGTACTACTGTGGTGTTTTGGATCGCTTACGAAAAGCAATAAAAAATAAACGTCCAGGTTTGTTGAGTCGCAAAGTGTTTTTGATTCATGATAATGCTCGTCCGCATTCAGCCCGTTTAACCCAAGAAAAATTAGCCTCATTTAAATGGGACGTTTTTGATCATCCCCCATATTCACCTGATTTAGCCCCGAGTGATTTTCACCTTTTCCCGGCGATGAAAACAGCGTTTGGCGGCCTACGATTCAATTCCACAGATGACATCACCGAAGCAGTCACAGCGTACTTTAAAAATTTGGACGCAAAACATTTCGATGTCGGAATTACAAAATTAGTTAGTCGATACCAAAAATGTGTTGAGAGAGAAGGCGACTTCGTAGAGAAATAAAAAAATGTCTGAATTTTCCGAAAATGACTTTGTTTTTTTGTTTTGACCACCCTTTCCCTCCTTAATCGAACCCTTAAACTTACTTTCTGACTGACCCTCGTATTTAAAATCAAAATAATCATTGGTAGCAAGTTTTTACCATTACCCCTTTCTTGAAAGATTGTTAAGAAGTATTACACATTTTGCGTTTCTCCAAGATTTTCTGAAAAACTATGAAGGAAATGTTTTTGAGAAAAACTTTCCTGAAAGAAATGTAGGGCATCAATTTTGGATGGTTGAGATCAATTTTAGCGATGTCAGATATTTATTACAATTTAATTTTTTATATTTTACCGAAGGCTACAATCTTTTACTCAGCTCGAACCGGCAAAATTAGTCTTCCAGGTCTATTATGAGGGAAGATATGGGGGAGGGGGAGGGACAGTCCGCCATTTCAACCTTAAAGAAAAAAACAATTTCTCACATTTTTTTTCATCTAAATTAAGTAAGGGGGTTGAAATTTATTCCATGAATGGATAGTTTGCGTATTTTTCTTCCTTACAAAAAACTGGTACAAAAAGTAACGCATCGCGATGCTTTTCTTTCACTTGCTATCAAGAATTTCAAATTTTTCATGTTTTTTTTTTTTTGTAAAAGAAGCCAGGGTATTTCTGAATTTTCAAATCTCTCAAAATTTAACAAAATCAATTTCTGCAGCTGAAAATTTGGTGACTGGAGGTTTATAGAAATGCTCCTTCCATCTATTGAAATTTCATTCTACACTTATTTCCAAACTAAAAAAAAAAAAATGCTCAAGATAAATAAGATGCAATTGAAAGCTATTGGATCATCGTTACCATTTCTTTCAATTACATCCCCTCCTTTTCGCCGTTATATTTTATAAAAAGGGTAGCAGTAAACGTATTAATAGAAATTGAAATGAATTGGATTTTGTTCTTTAAATGAAATACTATACTTTGAAAGATGTGAAAACTTTTATTGCATCGGTGACCCCAAGATAACGGTGTCAGAAAAGTCAAACCGAGCATGTACGTTCATGTAGATTTATACATATATATGTAGGTATATATCGGTACGGTACGGTACGGTACGTACCTAATCAAAGAGTATAGAAACAGGTGGTTACATGGGGTTTGAAATCTTATAAAATTCTCATCGTGATTCGTATACGAATAAAATCTTTATCTGAAACATTAACGTTTCGGCCATTCGACTTACGCTTAGAATTCAAATATTTATCCTCAGATATAATCCGATAGCTGAGTAAGCGAATTACGTTTTCAGTACACTGGCGCGTTCATTATTCTTCAGGGTTATTTAACAATATTATAATGTTAAAATGCCGATTAATCGTATAATAACAATTTAATTTAATTTACTTAGTTACTAAATACACACACATATTTTACGAGAGCCATACACTACGGTAATCTTTGAACGAAAAAGTTTTTATTTTTCGATACAGACGTGAATGTTGACTCCATACAAATGGTGTCACGAGTATACCACTTAGGAGTATAAGACTGGCATTTGATGAAATTACAAAGAATACCGTTAAGTACGTGGAAGGATCGTCTTCTTTTTAATTCATGAATAGAAATCATTTCAAGAGTGTTTGTCCCAGGTTGGTTCCATTCAGAATACATATACGCGTACTCCAAGAAGTCCGTTCATTTACCAAAGTTTTACGAAAATACTTTAAAATTACGTTTAGACACGTATCTATCTGGTCAACAATTATATTCACATTCGAATGCTATACATAAATGACTTGAGCGTTACGAGTGTTATCACCATCATTATATACAACCATTTCATTAAAAGATTTTCATTTTAAACGTCTGAATTCTAAAATGGTAATGAAATTGAAAAGGTCGGGTTATGCACTGAATTATCGACTTGAAAATAAATCGAATTGTTGCTTATGTGTACGTAGGTAGGTATTTCTTCCCATCAACTTTTGAACGAAGAAACTCATTATAAAATTTTTTTCATTTTCTATACTCGAGAAACAGACTACGATTTACGAGCATGTTAATAATTTGCTAGTTTTGCTATCTAGCACAGTGAAATTTTTTTATAACATGAAATATATAGTACATCCATACTGGCTGTTAAATGTTAAATGATGGTATAATTTTGTTTACAGGGTATACCACTTTAAAAAAACAATAAATTACGATTTTTGAATTTCAAGTTTTCAATAGCGAGCAAAGTTTTTCGAAAATGGAACGATATATGCCAAAGAAAAAAATGACTAGTTTTAGAAAATTGTAAAACAAGATTTTTCATTACGAAACAAATAGCCTTTGAAGTTCCTTACTTATTAGTTTAAATGTCAACATCAAACTTTTCAAATCTTTTCACTTCTTAAATTCGTAGAAGACAGCTTTAATGAGAACAACGTCGAGAAGCCATTTTTGTTTTTAGCCTGATTTTCTATGTCATATTGTCAATGAAAACCAGGCTATTACAATCTATAGACCATCGGCGGATGAGGGGGAGGGGGGAAATATCAACAAAATTTGTTTTGGGGTCCTAGAAGACCATTAAGACGATTTTTAACCATGTCAGATATTTATTTTTGTTTTTTTTTCGAACATTAAAATTATTTACTGCGCTCCATAACGACCAAAATCGCTCATATTGGGTCAACTGACTCAGTTTGGCGGCGGATTATATATACATGAGTGGGGATGAACGACTTTTTAGATCCATTGCACCCCCTCACAGCCTCAAAAAGTGATTTTTTGGTCGTTTTTTCTTATTTTTTGAGTTTGTTTCTCGCATAACTCCCCTCCAAACTGAGCTAGGAAGTTTAAATTAGGTATGTACATTCAGTAGGGCCCTAGATGTACCTTTTGGGGGACTCGACCTTTTAGCCTCATTGAATCCTTCCTACCCGCAAACCTTTTTTTCCTATTCTCATGATTATAATACGTGACGAAAATCAAGCTGAAAAAGCATCGCAATGCGATGCTTTTTGTTTATTTCAAAACGTGTTCCTCTTTCAGAAGAGATTTTTCAAAACCATGGTCTCTAGTGTTTTTTTTTTTTGTGATGTGAAAAAATAATTCTGAAACGTGATAACCTTGTGTTTTTATATAAGCCAAAAAGCTTTCAACTTTCATCTATAACCAAAAAAAAGGTATTTCCGAAAGAAAAATCCTAACATACGTTCTAGTAGCTGTTTCGAGACTGTATCCTTATGTAAAATTAAAATTCTTGACAACACTAGGTATTTTTCTTTTTGCAGTGGTTTCCTACAGTATAATAATCATATAATAATTAATTCCAAATATCTGATTCTTTTCCTAAGAAAACTACTCTGGTTTGAATTTGCCATCACATTTATCATATAGCTCTTACGTATGTTGCATTTGTTCGATGAAATATTTTTCGAATAAAATAGTCGTTAATATTGATGTTTCATTTCCACATTGGAAAAATACTGTTATCTATACAGTCATTTTATTAGAATTTGATTACATACGTAATACTTTCACCAAAACAATCTATAAATCTGGAAGGATTATTTAGGTTTTCAAGGTGCGAGAAAGAAAACACACCAACGTAATGAAAATTATGTTGGTATAAGAAGTGGTGGCAAATGCATGAGAAAAATTTAAAAATCCCAACTTTTTCCAATTTGAAAGAGTCACATCATTAACGTAAAAAAGAGATGATAAACCAAGTCCGTTATAGCTTAAATACAAACATCGTTTCCGCAAATTCTTCAAAAATCGAAAAAATATCCAAAACGGTTTTGGAAGGTCAAAAACACAATTTTTTCTAAAAATTTTACACTCTCTTTGCTCGAACATTGGTAATTTTATTACAAGAGCGTTTATTTTTAATGCTTGTGAGCAACGTAAATCCAACTCTGAGGTGGTCTGGTAAAACATAAGTTCCCGAAAAATTTTGGTATAAGAAAAAACACTGGTATTAATCAAAAAATAATAAAATGTAGGATACAATAATAGTAGTTCTATAATTGAAAAGCAACATATTTTTGGAACTGACGGTCCTTCAACACCACTTGATTGCGAATTCCTCAGAACTCAGGATTTAGAAAACCATCATTGGAACAGAAGTCGTGCAAAATAAAAACTTTTCATTCTGCAATTTTAGTACAGATCTATCTACGACGTAAACTAATAGCTGATTGGAGTATACAAAAGGCAAAAACTGTATGTACCGACCAGTACCCAATCCGCAACCCTAAAGTCCTTGGAAAAAAGTGCCAGTGACCAACCGTGACATGGTCGACAATTCTGACCTGATATGCATCTGTTGGGGAGCAAACGTTTTGAACTGGACATCGATATTACTTATCGTTTTGACGTTATAACAATTCATACGTCACAGGAACCAAATAAAATCTCATTTCAAGATGATTGTGTTTTAGAGCATTACTCGTGATCACGTTCTTGCAGAATTACCAAAAAAAAAGAAGAATTTCGAGTTGCTTTCGGTAATGTTGTAGCTCTAAATAGACCAACACATCTTCTATGGAAAGGTAATATTAAAATCTATTAAGTGTGTCATTATACCTAGAAATCAAAACAGTCTTCGAGATTGTAATTTTGAATGTAAGTAAGTATAATTCGTCTAGTAGTAGAAAATTCTCTCATCTTAACGAGAAAAAAACTATTCTAAAATTTTGGATTTGAAAATTAGCTGATACGAAACGAGTACACTCGTATCATCAATTCAAACATTCTGCGGTGATACTTGATTTGAAATTTATTTGGCACTTAAAAATTTCTTAAAGAAAGCAAATGGAATAGTCGCCACTTAAATAAACTTAATATTTATAAAATTCTCAGTTTGTTGATAAACAGACGTTATCGGTTCGAAAAAAGACGTGCCCTCTACTTGAAAAATATGTGCTTCAATAACAGTTTAGGTATGTTCCTGGATTCGACTCTTGGGCGCCAAATTTATCATGTTTTATCAGACCCATCTAATTACGCGCAAAAAATTTGAAACAACATTTTAATAATCTCTAAAATATGATTGATTTTGGTAACGGATAATAAGATCAGGACAATTTAATCATACCCATATCTATGGGGATTCAGAAACATGGATTATTTTTTAATAGCATTCTTTAATTTTTTTTTTGTTTTCTAATTTTTTTTATTTTAGGAAAAATAACGAACTGATATTACCATACATAATAAATACGTCGATAGTATTCCCATCAAGAAAGTAACATACTATTCCGAAGTGCTGCAACTTTTCACTTTCAATTTTGCAATAAAAAGATAAAAAGGATATAGTAGTTTGCAAAATATAATCGAACATGATTTTCATTATGTAATACTGTTGTTTTTCGAAATTTACCCATCAGAGCACATACAAACTGAAACAACTGATGAACTAACGAAGTAAATGCATGCCTTCTTAATATTTCAAACACAATAATACATGATATGCCGTTTTATAAAAACTAAAACTATGTTTTTCATAGAAAAAATACATATAATGAGGTTTAAAATGATTTCTTCACCTCACGCTTAAAAAAATAGAAAAAAAACTCACATCTTTATTGAATATTTTTTCAAGTTTTGTTTAAAAAATAGAGAATTATTAAAAAAGTTTTGTTTTTCGCAATATTATTTTCAACTGTAATACATTTTTGAGACAGTTTTGGTAATATGATTTGATTTTATACACGTTACACACAATATGCTATCAGCTAGTAATTAGAACAGGAAAAAATTCACGAATAATAAAAATGAACACAACATAACATGAAAAACAGAAATTTCATGGCGATTTTCTCAAAAAATGTCAATACAAATGAATTACCCACATCGTTTGTAAAATAGTACATAATGTACTACGTAGATCTATAACATAAGTTACATAAGGTAAGACGGTAAGACATACATAGATTACCTACATGTGAGGAAAGATACTCATTTTGAATAATCATGTTCCAACCGTCTCAAGATAGATGATAGAAATGCTTTTTCATGATTACTACTTCATTACGAAAATCTGATCGCGAAATAGTACAGGGCGATAGGACATTTGTCATTAAACTCAGCATCAAATTCCTAAATACGATGCACATGTTCGAAAACACAACAAAATGACCTATTAATTTCATCTTTACAAGAAACTACGTGCCATATTTGCTGCAGTAAAAGATGGTAAAAGATAACATGAATTTGTTATTCAAGCTGAAACGCCAACCAATGCTGAGTAGTTTTAATTGAAATATAATAGAAAATACGAGTATAAAAGCATTCCAAGGACACACCTTAAAATGGAAATTCTGATCGTATCCGACTCATGGGAAATGTTTTATATCATATAATACACATATCAAGATTATAATAATGTAAAATTGACAATTAATGGAATAATGAGAGCGGAGTTGGAATAAAGAAAACTCATGTTTTCCACATTATCAGCGAGCAGATGATAAAGCAATATTTTATTACGTAACAAAAACTTACTTGGAAACTGAAGTTGAGAGTAAACTTGAATTTATAGATGTTTTTCGAAATTAAGATCAACAAAACGACAAAACAATTCCATTAATAACGCACAATTCATTTCAATGAAGAAAAAATAAATTAACTAACGCACTAGCACTAATTTCACGCCTTCACCATCACATCACAATAACACGAACTTTTTCCAAGTTCTAAACAAACTTGAACGATTATAAACACATGCCTAATGATGATTGGATAACTTTGAAATTATACGCACTGGATGAATATTTTTCCGCCAATAAAATCGAAAGATAATTCAACCATATTTTCGTATTCTGTTTTGCAACACTGAAAACTTTTAATATTAACTTTCACTATAGAGTTCGGTACCTGCAACAAATGAGGATTTTTTTAAGACCACACTCTATTGTAAAATATACAAACTATTCCTTATCATGACCTTTTTAATTTTTTTTTATTTAACATTTTTTTAATATTTTACATTGACATTGGGTTCATATAATAAAACATTTAAAGTATAAAAGATTTGAATTCGACATGACGTAGGTAGCAGTACCTTCTGAAATCCTGAATAAATATTATTTTATAATTTCATGTCGAGGAAAGTAACTTTTGTGTTACACAACAATTATAATACTTAACAGAGAAGCAATCCGCTTTTCTAAAACATCTGAGCTTTATAATTTTAAAATACTCTACTACCTAACTTTTCACTTGAAGAAAGACCTGCATCATTTTCCATATTAGCAAACTATTATTATCATCTATATGATTTCGGTACATCTCAAATTATTACACTTATTTCTCAGCACAACCTAATAATAGAATAATTATTGTAAGCTACGGAAAATGATAGGATACCAGAGTAGATTAAAAAGAGACTACATATTGTAACAAAGTAATTCTGTAATAAGTATCGTTTCTATCTAGAAATCAGTGAATACATGCAAGCTGCTGACATGAAGCTAACACATTTTCAAAAAAAAATTTTAAATATCCCAACCTTCCGATTTTCCTACATTTTCTGAACATTTTTTTTCGAGGTCAATATCATCAGAATTGAGTACCTCATTTTTCAAGAACTGTATTTCGCTTGAAGTAATATTATTCTCATGTGTAAATACATTGTTAGCAAACGTTAGGTACAAAATCATACTCAAAGCACATTTGATATATTCTTATAATCTGCGTATCTCAAATACGAGTTTCTGACTAAGCACTTTTTTAAAATTTAAAAATTATTTGAAACCTTTCAACAATGACATAACTGATTGAAAAAATATTTTTCGTAGCTTATATTTCGGTACTTTTTTGCTCTTTCAATATTTTTCATGATTATGTTAAAAAATTATGAAGGAGGTGTTAATCACAATTTCGAAAAATTTTATGTTGATTTTAAAACAAGCTTCAGAACTGCATGACGGATTGAGATGAAATGTTATAGGCCTACTTAAAATTTCAAAAATCAACGTACGTGCGGTGGTCTATGGCCAGCTAGAGAAAATTGGAGTTTTGGTAAAAATTTACTGCTCTCCTTTTTATTGTCAGTAGCAGTTTCGGCTTGTACCCAGCTACCTACATATGTATATCAGTTTAGGTAAATTAATGAATTTTCACCATGAAAATTATACGTATTTAATTTTGAGTATGTATCGAAATTCTTATTCTGTATGAATGTGAAGTACTTATTCATTTTTTTCTGAACTTTGTACATGCTGAGAAAATACCTACCTTCTTACAATTGATAAAACGAAATTCATTTCTTCAAGTAACACTTATTATGAAGTCTGATTTTTTATATTAAACGCGTAATACGCATCTGATCTACATGCTTGAGATTTACTCAACTAAAGATACAAAAATTACTAAAAATTTCAAGTTTTACAAATTTAAAAAAATTAGCTTGCGATGAATTTCAAACTGTAATGCATAGCTTCATTTTTAAATTTTATAAAAAATTATACCCACAAATATGAGTACATTATTGGTAGAGTTATTGGTAAACTCTTACCTATATCGTACAAAGATGTACAGATCTGTATGAATACGATAAAAGCCTACAAAGTAATAAACGAAAACTCTGCGAAGTGTTTTATCTATTCAAAAGCAACTCCAAATACGTTCTTACATACCGTGAAATAAAAACTAGAATAATGCTTTTCAGTGTGTACCTAAGTAAGGTAGACGCAGTTAGTATTAGTAGCATATCAAAATCTATGAGCAGCTGCGATGCTGCATCGCCTTGAAATTGAGAGACGATTGTTATATGAATTACGAGCAACCATAAGTAACGCCAGCCTTACTTGACCACTGATATTTGCAGAATTCCCTTAATTGGATGCATCATTTAAAATGGATTAAGATGAACCGGAACAAAAATAATGTGCTTCGTGAACAAAGTATGTAGGTGTTAAAATCTGGGAGTGGATATGACGACTGGTTCGGTAAATCAGAAATACACAAAGGTCGAGGTTGACCCTGTACGAGTACAGCACCTGAATATCCTTGTAATCCTCCCATATAAAATGAACCGATCTTCGATCAGGAGTCATTGGTTTTATACCAACCAGCTTTAATTGTTTTTTGAACGTCTTATCGCCATCATGGTGAGTACCACATAATTTGTTTTAACATAACTTGGGAACGCGCAGTACGTTGGATTGCTTTAACGCGCGTGATAATTTAACAATTTATGTATAATTCTAGTCGGTTGTTAATATAAATTTTATTATTTTCTCTTCATTTAAAATATAACGCTCACTTTTCTTTTTCATCTGAAATATTATGTATTTCAAAAGGAAAGTTTCTACTCCGCAGGTACTTACTTACTTACTTACTCAATTACTTATTACATTAAATTTTCATATTTATTCGTTATCATGTAAGTTCCTAAATAAATATTAGTGAGAATTAGAACAGATTGAGTAAAACTGATGGCTGTTAAAAAAAGGTCATCGATTGAATACAATTGTTGAAATGAAGATAATACATGCTTGAACTTATCTACGTTCCCTTTATTGAAATAAAATTTAACCAACTGATTAGTTATACGTGAATAATTTCGAAACACTCAATTTTTCTGGTCTCTACACGCATCATCATATAAACATAAGTACATATACATGAGTAAAAGTATCTAATTTCTAATCATCATATGGCTGGATACAGAACGTATGTATCAGTAATTATTGTTATAATATTCTCCATATCACAACCAAATTAATTTTCTAAATCTCAATATTATCAAATACTAGCTTAGAAACTTCCTTAAAAATTTTTGAAAATGTGAATTTTATTATTAATAATTAGCTACCTATCTATTTCACATTACATCACTTTTAAACATTTCATTCAAATAAGTACATGACCAAATTGCAGATTTCAAAACCCAACGTTTGATCTACTATACTTACATTACATTTAGTAGCGTAAAAATTTATTATTACCGACTTGAAAAAAATGTCACCAATAGTTCGACGCTCAAAATGTCGCCGTCCAGACGTGAGTTATTTAATACTTACTTATTTTATGATGTGTATCCAATACCTATGCTTCAATTTTGGATAATAGTAAAACAATTAATGAATTATTCATGAAGAGCAAACGAACAAGTTTTACAAAATGGAAAAAATGAGATAAATGTAGAATTAAACTATGCACAAGTCTAGTAGATAGGTACTAGGTAGTAGGTAGTCCTAGGTACCCATTTTGCCATCACCATACTTTTGCTACAAACGTGCAACTATAAAATAGGCACCTGCACGTAAATCCGGAATTTACCCACCTTTTTTTTTAAATCAAAATTTATTCCAGCACCCTTCCACGTGTTTATGATTTCATATTTTATTTCGAGTGCCGATTCTACCGAAAGTATTCAAGGTGAACCGCCCAGATGATATGGTGATTTAAAAAAAACAATTACACGGAGACGAAGGAGCAATTCCATGTTCATTTGTATGGTGTATTTGAATCATATTTAAAAATATTTAAACAATAATAAGTAGTAATTAGGAAATGATAACACATTACAAAACCACGCGTAGGTGATTTAACCTTAGTATGTTGGTTGCATAAACGTTGCCTATTTTGTCGATTTAATATTTTTATAATCATCGCATTTAGTACTTAGCTTTTTAACTTCATCATTAAAATTCTAGGATGTATATCAGGGTGGACAGATTTTGAAATTTTTAAAAATTTTTTCGACAGCCCAACAAAAATGTATTCGTTTTGATTCAAAATTAAAATCCCTAAAATTTGAATTCAAACAAATAATATAAATTTGTGAACTAAGAGCCCCCAAGTCTTTATGGAGCTTAACATAAGATACCACCTACAGTAAAAACAAAAAAAAAAAAATGAATTTTGATTGAATCACGGTCAAATTGATGGCTTGAACCTTAAAATTCGCATATACGACCAAATTGAAGTAATCCTAGTGGATCGTGACCCAAAACAGATTCAGTAGACAGGTGGAGACGGTACACAGACCCCCTCACAGTAAAGCGAAAATGAAAAAATCCCTCAATGGCACCTTTGGGTTCAAAATTGTACAAAATTATTCTAATTAGCCTTGAACCCAAAAGGGCACCAAAGAAGGAAGTTATATGGCGTGTTTTTGACATATTCGCGTAATATTGGGGAAATCAGTAGAATTATTGTAATTTGATAGTACATACCAGTTTTAAGGTTCAAACCATAATCAATTTGACCGTGATCCGATATACTTGAATTCAATTTTTTTCATTTTTACCACACCATATCTTATATTAAATTGTATAAAAATTTTGGTGTCCCTGGGACACATGTAAACATAATTTATTTGGATTCAAATTTTGAGGATATTAATTTTGAATCAAAATGAACAAATTTTTGTTGGACTTTCAAAAAGATCCCAAAAAGTTTAAAAATTGGTCTACCGTAATGCACAATTGTGAATACCATGTACTAATATACATACCACAATATTGAAAGCTATGAAGATTTATTTTCTTTAGCTAGTTTTTATATTTCACTCTATTGCTTGTTATGTGTTTTGCACAGCAAGAACAAACAATGAAACCACGATTAGTACAAGTGCAACTAAAAGCGAATAAGCATATTTAATGCTACCGCCAATATTAATTAAACCCGTAGAATCGTACCCGGATTTAAAGGAAGTGAGAGGCTAAGCCCCTCCACATGTTGAATTAACTGCTCTAGAAAATTTTTCTGTATATACTAAATTTCATACAAATGACTAAAAATCTTTTGACATCTGTTAAAATTTTGAGAACATGCTTAGAACATGTTGAAAATTAATGGAAATATTGAAATTTTAGTAAAATTTAAAAATGATTCTGCTATAAATCCTGTTTTTTCCTGGTAAAATTTACAAAATTGGTGCTTAAACTTCGAGAAATGCACTTTTTTAAATTAAAAATAATATTTTAAAACAAATTTTGCCCTCGCTTCATTTGAGCATTGATACATGCTACCTGTTTCTATCTATAATAATAATTAAGTTTTCGACTAACCCCCTCCCCTCCTCCCTCCTAATAGAAAAATTCAAGCTTTCTGAAATATACATAAATATTTTTCTAAATTTCTCATTTTTCTACGCGGGGAGTTCGCCTATGCATAGAACAAGAATTCAAAATGTAGGAGTAATTTAGCTTGATTTTCTAAGTCATATTGTCAACGAAAACCAGACTATTACAGTCTATCGACGTACGGCAGATTGAGGGGGAGGGATATCCACAAGATCTGTTTTGGAATTCTAGAAAACCATTACGATGACCATTTTTGGCCATGTTAAATTTGTATTTCTATTTATTTATTTTTTCCCCACGAAAGCTAAAATCATTTACTCTACTCGGTACCAACCAAAATCACTCCAATTCGGTCAATCAACTCAGCTTGGCAGCGAATTATGTATATGTATATAAGTGGAAACGAACATGGATCAAAATTCAGTTAAGCCCCACTTTAGGAGATGAGAAGTTGGGAAGCTAAAAACGCAAAAATTTTTCTTTTTGTAAACCAATCGATAGAGAATTTAAAGTTATATAAGATATGCAAAAATCAGCCTCCTAGGTCAATTTGGAAGGGAGATATGAGGGGTTTCTCCTCTTTTGACCTTGAAAAAGGCCTATTTCTGTTGTATCTCCCCGCCAAATTGAGTTGGGAAGTTGAAATTTGGTATGTACTTTTAGTAGAGCACTAGATGTACTTTTTTGGGGGTTTCGACTTTTCAGCCTCATTGTACCTCCTTACAGCCTCAAGAATATAATTTTTAGTCGGTTTTCCTGCTTTTTTGACTTTGTTTCGCACATAACTCCCATTCAAATTGAGCTAGAAAGTTGAAATTTGTTATGTACATTCAGTAGGAGTCCTAGATGTATCTTCAGGAAGGCTCGACTTTTCAGCCCCGTTTCATCCCCTCACACCTTCAAAAATGTAAAAATGTGATTTTTTGGTCGGCTTTTCTTATTTTTTTGAGTTTGTTCCTCACATAACTTCCTTCTAAATTGAGGTAAGGAGTTGAACGATGTTTTTTTTATATTCAAATTCAGAATCGTTTTCACCAAATTCTACATACATTTTTTCTTAGTACCTTTTCCTCAAAAAAGAAAAAAAAAAAAAATAGGTAGATGAAATTTTGTTCTGCTTAAAAAATTTTGAAATGAATGCATCATATACTTTTCGTGGATTGTGCCATATAAATTATTCAGAGTCTGTAAAACACTCTCAGCAATTTTCTAGCAAGGATAATACTTAATGAAACTTCGAAGAAATGTTTGATTGAAAATTATAGATTAGAATTCTGACTTAGGCTACAGCAGTAGGTCTCAAATTAAACTCATCCCTGTATTTTGTAGCATCTAATGCCGAATAAAATTTTATATTTTTAAAGAAAAGAGTACTGTCAAATGAGTCGATATAGTGAATTGGTTTTCAGCCTGGGATTTTAAAACTATCCAGTGAAGATTGGTCCCCAAGACCTAAAAAGTTACAGCTAAAAATTTTATTCCCATGATATCTCGCGGTTACCGCATGATATTTCCCGCAAGGTCTCAAAATACAAGTTTTGCTTACAGATTTTTATAATACGCAATTCCCAATTAAATTTTTCCAAATTAGCCGGATGATGCGATGATGAACCATATCAAGGGTGATTCCTGGAAATTATTTTAACATTTTACAAATGCTTTTAATCGATTATAAGAGTAATTTTTCACTTTTTGAGCGACTTGCGATTTGGTATTTACATAGCTAACAATCTCAGTCAAGGGCCAATTCACCATTGAGACTTACCAGGCTGTACTCTTCATAATAATATATCTACTTAATAGTTACTACTCAATCATTAGAGTAATATATTTGCACATTATATAAGAAACACTTTACTTATTTAATGTTTATTAAAAGTCACGATTATTTTAATGACCTTCATTTCGAAAAACAAAAAGGGTTAAATATAACTTTGACTTCATAATAAATCATCAATATTTTTGATCAAGCATTCAAGTAAAGTCCTGATCCATCCCATTCGATTCCAATTATTAAAACTGTTATAGCCAATGCGTAGGTTGATAGTTTTATGTGGTGTGTATGGCTATGTAACGTACGATCCTACCATGTTGGTAAACAAAATAACTAGTTAACTATGTACTTTTAAAATCTAAAACTGCTGACGATGAATTTTATGGATTGGAATATAATTTTTTGAAAATAAATGAATGGTTTTGATTCACCTACGGAAATTTCCAAAAAATGTTTCATTCTTTTCAAATCGCAACTAGAAATTAGATTTCAGTCGATTTATATAAAAACATTAAAAAATGTTTACCTTTTCTTTTGTATTATTCTAATTCTATATGATAGTATTTCAGACCTTGTAACAAATTTTGAAGGTTATGTACCAGTTAGGTACTTATATTTTCAAACATGTTTACTTCCAATTCTTTATTATTTTCAAATGTCGAAGTAAATATTTTTCTCAAAAAATATATTTGGTCGTGTTCTTAAAATTGAATAATAAGTACATGTACACACGTATCTTTTACTGACCAATGTTCATCAGTATTTGATAAACCATTTTCCTTTACCAGCGTTTCAGTAATTTCGTTGGATAGTTAAATAGGTACCTATATCCTGTGTTTATTGTGTGATGCATGTAGACATAATATTCGTTAAACCCCTACGCAGAAATGCAAATTATTTGTGTCAATCTACTCAAGGTTATGAACTTGATCTTGACTAATGGAGGTGTTTTGAACGAATTTTTGTTTATAATATAATGTAGGTATTTTTTAATTGGTCCAGCGGATCAATAATACTTATTCTTCTCATGCCTATTTAAAATACTGATATGCATTTCAATTTATATTCCAGACTTTGAGAATTTTGGTTATCTCTGCTATCATTCCTCTTATTCATGGTAAGTTGCTAAGTACCTAATACCTATACATACATATACGGTAAAAACGTTTCTAATGGCACATGATGTGTTTCTTGTATTAGACGATAGTAACCTGTTTACATGCCGATAATTTTTAATTCATTTTAAATGACTAATACAGTTTTGTATGATTCAATACTCGAGACATCCTCGAAAACTAATTTTTTTTTCTTTTTAGGAATGATAGGAGGAGACCCTTGCTACCCAAATCCGTGCGGCCAAAACTCACAATGTCGGGTGGTGAGCAGTCGTCCTGTGTGCTCATGTTTGCCAGGACATTTTGGAAATCCTCTGTCTTACTGTCGACGAGGAGAATGCGAAGGTGAGAATTCTTTATTCAAAATAATTTTCGCAGCATAATATCAATGTAAAAAACTTTTGCAATTAAAAATAATTTCAGATCATTCCGACTGCAGCCCATCTCAAGTCTGCAGAGATTATAATTGTGTTAATCCTTGTAGTGGGCATTGCGGTGTCAATGCCGAATGTAATCCACGTAATCATGTCGCAGTATGCTCATGTCCTCCGCAGTATACAGGAGATCCTCTCGTCAGTTGCAGGAGAGTCGATCCAGGTATATTATTTTAACAAATGTCTATTCTCTGTAAAATTATTAAACTATACGTAATTTTGATCTTACAATTTTTTTTTCTTTTTTTTTTTGTAGAAGAATTGTGTCATCCCAGCCCTTGCGGTATAAATACAAAATGTGAAGTAAGGAATTCAGTTCCTGTTTGTACTTGTTTACCTGGCTACATTGGTTCGCCGTTGTCTGGATGCAAGCACGAATGTGAATCTGATTACGATTGTTCCTATTCGCAAACTTGTCAAAATTACCAGTGTACTGCTGCTTGTAAACCTGGCCTTTGTGCATCTACAGCACTTTGCGAAGTTCATAACCACAGAGCTGTGTGCTCATGCCCTCAGGTATAGACATTTATAACGTAATACGTTCGAACCTATCAGCTAATTTCGATTTATGTGGGTTCCTATTCCTCACTCCATTTACTTACGCATTCAAATTAAGCCCATTTTGCCATAATTATTTAGGGTACATTTGGAGACCCGTATGTATCCTGTCGAGCTGAATGTTTAGCTGATCGGGATTGCCCTTCAGATCGGCCCACTTGCTTAGGCGATAAATGTGTAAACGTATGTAACGGAGTATGCGGAATAAATGCAAATTGTGAAACCAGAGGAGCCACCCCCATATGCAGTTGTCCTAGAGATATGACTGGTGATCCATTCGTTCGATGCAGACCATTCGAACCATGTAAGTAAAAAATGAAAATTGTAACATCATCCATCCGCATATTATTATTATTCCATTTCATTGGATTACTCAAGATGGGATAATTGTATAATTATAGATGATTTATGTGAACCAAATCCGTGTGGTGCTAATGCTAAATGTCAACCGGGTTACGATAATACTGGTAAAGATAGACCAGTTTGTACCTGTCTACCTGGTTACATCGGAAATGCGTTAACTGCCTGCCAAAGAGGCGAATGTCAGTCTGACAGTGAATGTAGAGGGGATCAAAACTGTATAAATTACGAATGTAAACCAACATGCGTTGATCAATGCGGTGTTGACGCGATTTGCAATGCTAAAAATCACGTAGCAACATGTTCTTGTCCACCGGGTTACACTGGCAATGCCATTGCAAGGTGTTATCCAAACTCCGAAAGAAGAGGTCGGTATTACTACAGATACTCCAAAAAGAAGTAAGCAGTTATCGGTAACTACTTAAGTTTATACACGACAATGTTTCGTCAATTTTTTTCTTGTTTACTACCAAAGTAACTTAATATTTTCTTGCAATAATCTTTAATTATCTATGAAAATTTCTTCCGTTTCAAGATTATTTTTCAAAAAAAAAAGTGCTTCATCTCAAGTTTATAAGGATTTACATGTACCTACCTACCTACCCACCTACCTTCCTACCTACCTATTTAATAATTATTATTTTTTGTTGTCCATGAAATTGTTGCGTATTTTTTCTACGTACTTACTGTATGTACCTATGTTACCTACGTATATAATGGTAAAAATAAAATTGTACAAGCTCTAATGACTATTTTGTAGTTTTTTTTTTTTTTTTTTTTTTTTTTTTTTTGTATCAATAGAACAAATTCTATTTTGGAAATTACACATTTAACCCCCTTCCCAGCTACTCTCACCCCGAAAAAGTACAAATAATAATGATGATTGATAATGATGAACTATACTTCAGTTACGTTTAATAGAATTCGTAAATAATGTTTTTGACTTCTGAATTTACAATTAAAAAATACTACTAATTTTCACTTGACAAGTATAAAATTACCAATTACGTAGTCAGTCTGACATTTTAATTCGTTCACCGACCAGTAGCTGTTTCGGGAACTTGATCCATTGTTTTAGGGATTATACTCGACATATCTTGATCGGCATTTGAATTATTGGCAATATATCTGGAACAGTCTTTAGAACCATAACGTGAACCTTGTCCATCTGGCCCCATATTTTCCGTATAACGTGACGGATCCGTATCGGTCATGGGTTGCATGAAACGACCACCTGACCTTGAAGCTGAAAATCGTTGACCCGTGCTTGGATTACTACCACCGAATCGTGGACTTTTCGGACTATATCCTCGAGGACTGTACGACTGCTTAGGTATAGATCCACTAGAACGACGCGGTGCCCTGCCACTACAACAATCGTCCTCGCCCGTATACAGAGAGGGGCCACCTCCACCTCCACCTCTGGAAGGAAACGCTTTTCGATCGCCGTACTTATGTTGCGCTGTGAATTGTGAAACTTTGGAAAGCTGGGGAATTTGAGAGCTGTTTCGACCACCACCAGCACCACCACCGCCATAAGCGCAATTGCCTGCTTGACCTTGATATTGTCCTTGGGATGCTTCTCCATTAGCCTGGATTGAAGGAAAAAATATCAAATCCGATACACAAAATTTTTAAAAAGCGAGAGTGAATAAATGTTATATACCTTAGCTCGTTTAAGAAATTCGTCTTGTGCAGCTTTTTCATTCTCACGCTTACCAGCCCAAACTCGCAAAGCGGAAGCCTATAAAACATTATAATACAAGTATCGTTTCATCCCTTTGAAATTGAATTATAGCTTGTAGTTGCTGAGAATATTTACTTGTAACGCTCTACCATACGCAAAAGTTAATCTCCATGGTTTAACACCTTCGCATTGATTGATGGCATTTAAATTGACTGTAGCTTCTTCTTCTGTTTGACCACCCGATGAGAAAACTATCCCTGTTCAAAGATGATTGCAAAAATATATATATATACATATATATTTATATATGTACTTAAAAAAAAATTCATAATAGCTCAAATACCTACTGAATTTTGCAATAAAGTTCTCTTATTTTTTTAATAAGTAAATTTTTCCAGTTTCTGTGAAGGTAATGACTACCTACTAAATACGTATTTAGATAGTACCTGGTACAGCAGGAGGAACAACACGTCTTAATGCTGTGAGAGTAGCAGCAGCTATTGCACCCGAATCCTCACGATTCATATTTGCTAATCCCGACGTTACCATATTAGGTTTCAAAAGCGTTCCTTCAATATACACATGGTGATCATTTAAGGCCTTGTAGACAAATGATAAAACAGTCTCGGTAACTTTTTGGCATCGTTCGATATCATGATCTCCATCAGGTATTACCTTAGAAACAAATCATTAGTTATGAATTACATTGCATGAAAGTGAAAAAATACATGTTCAGATGAATGAGCGAACAGAAGCATTTTTCAATTACCTCAGGCTCAATAATAGGGCATATTCGCTGAGACTGGCATATAGAAGCAAACCGAGCTATCATAGTTGAATTGGTTATAATGGCGTGGTAAGATGGGGTGTTTTTTCCTACCTTAAACACACTTCTCCAACGTGCGAATTCGATCCCTTCAGCTTTATATTGTGCTAAACGAGCTCCCAAGTTATCTAGACCTACAACAAAATGTTTAATAAGTACATCGTTTTACAATGGTTCAGATTTCTGTATAGATAGATGTTATCTCTTCATCTTACATACCCTGAGTAGTAACTTCGTCTTCCGAATTATATAACGTAACTAATCCTGTATCAACTTTTACTCCTGGAATGATACATCGCTCTTTCAGGTATTCCATGAGTGGTTTTCCATTCTCGTCTTTTTGGCAAAGAGTTTCGTGAAATAAAATAACCCCAGAGATGTAATTGTTTATTTGTCGATCGGTGGAGAATAATGTCTGATAAGAAAAAATTCACAACATCAATACTTTACGTATTTAAAATTGAGTAGATCACAATATCGGTTTAATTGCAAATTTTAAATGAGCCTTTAAAACATAAGATGAATGCAATGCATATACTTAGAAACTTTAGCGGTCGTTATATGGAATTCCTAACAGACGTTATTTTATGAAATAAAGTCAAAATATCTGGCATGTGATATCAAAATATTAGAATAACAGAGAAATGATGGAACTTGTGTTGTTTTACTTTTTCCTAGTTTTTTTATTTAAAAAAAAGAGCTTTGAAAGAACGTTCTTAAATATAGAACCTGTATAATGATGAAACGGTGCATTCATCATAAATCTAAATTCACTTAATTGTGTACAAATTTGAAAATCATGCATCAAGTATTAGTATGCGGATAAATGAGTAGAAAAACCTGTTACACAAAGTTCTTGGAATCAATTCAAACTAAAAACCTAGTCGTCAAGAAAGATGAGTTGGTTACTCGGTAAATTAGAAGTGATAACACATTTTGAGTCAATCCATAACAGAGCAGAACATTTTGATGTAACATTTTAATTCGATATAGTTTTTAAGGAACAGAAAAAGTAGCATAAGTTTCTGTATGAAAACGAACTATAATTAGATAGGTAATAGGTGTAGGTCGGTACAGTAAGCTATCGAATTTCAGCTTTAAAAAATAAAAGGTATATTAGCTAATTACAATAATATAAGTTCACTAAGCGTCACTTTAAGTACAAGAAATGATATTAAGCTAATTTCTAATTTATTTCAAGTCATTTAAGAATGATTGTTTTACCTGACGCCACTGACGTCTTATGTCATCATCATTTTGTACTCCAATTTCCTGGAGACGCTTTCCCATCGTACATACGGACTCATCAGCAGCCAGAATACCTTTCCCACAAGTAACCAAAGTTTCAGCGATGCATTTTAATTCTTTTTGAACTTCTATAGAAGGGTAACTGAAGTATGTTGTCATAAAAACTAAACTAAATTTTGTTTACAAATCTTAATGAACTTTCATTTTCGTAAAATTAAGATTTTAAATATAATGGCCGGCTATTTTTTGAAAAGAGTAGCAGTTCTGTAGCAATATCACAGACCTGAACTATAGATGCATGTGCATAGATCATCACAGTTCAAAATCAGAACACGATAATTCAAAACGTTATTTCGTTGTTCATTACTAATTCTCATTTTATGAAGAATACATCAATAATGATTTTAATTGAGACAAAAGCAGGTTTTTTTTACCATAAATTCCGATAAATTACCTAAAATAAAAAAAAATGCAGAATAAAACGATATATTGAAACATTAACATGAAGTATAATTTAAATAAAAATCTTTATTCACTTTTCACACAAATTAAAAAAATATACCGCCAACTTGAGTATTATTCAGTACTTATCTTGGTGGAGAACTAGAAAACATGGTTTCTCAAATTGACAGCTTGATGATAAATTATTTTAAATAAAGCATTTTAAATATATTTTAACAAAAGGTAACTACAAAATTTTAATAATAGCGTTTGTTGAAAGCGTTTTACGAAAAATTTTAAGCAAAAGAAAAAATTCTAAACATCCAGTGTGCCTGAATTAAATCATTAAAAAAAGCAACATTATCGAATTATTGCGCCTGTTGCTGAGGGGTTCACTCTAGTAAACATGATCTTTAACAAATAAGTTCTGCCCAGCAGCAGAACCAGCAACCGAGCCAGCGACATATTCTCCGACCGATGCTTGGCCATTAGCCTACAATCATAAAAGCAGAGATAAAAAACTTTTCGATACGAAATCATAATCTTTATGGCATAATATCTTACTTTAGCACGTTTTAGTAATTCTTGTTGGCCAGCTTCAACATTTTCTTTTTTGCCGTTCCAAGCGCGAAGAACGGAGGCCTAAAAAATTATACAACAATTTTGTAAATCAGATACAAAAAAAAATCACAAATATCTTGTAGCAGAACACGTACTTGTAACGCACGACCATAGCTGAAAGTCAATTTCCAGGGTTTTTTACCTTCATAGGCATTAATGGCGTTCAAATTAATGGTAGCTTCTTCTTCAGTTTGACCACCAGATAAGAAGCAGATGCCTAAAAAAGAGTTATACTCATAAAATTAAATAAAAACCCGATGAAGAATTTACTCTTTTAACTGAACTTACCAGGAACTGCGGGAGGTACGGTTCTCTGTAAAGCAGTAACGGTAGCTTTGGCGATTTCTTCGGGAGTTGCACGTTTGGGGCACGATTGACCTGGGGTAACCATGTTAGGTTTCAATAATGTGCCTTCCAAATAAATATGATGATCACTTAAAGCTTTGTATACAGCGGCTAGTACAGTTTCAGTGACTTTCTGACATCTTTCAATATCATGGTCACCATCAGGAATGATCTGTAATGAGCATCAAAAGTGTTTTCTATAAATACTGAATAGAATAATAGTAAAATAAAAATAGTAATTTTGCGATAATAGAAGATACTGTACCTCAGGTTCTACAATTGGAACAATACGTTGGGATTGACAAATGGAAGCGTAACGGGCCAGCACGTTAGCGTTTTCCAATATTGCTTGATATGATGGTGTATTTTTACCAATTTTTAATACGCAACGCCATTTGGCAAATTCACAACCGTCCTTTTTATACTGAGCGCAACGACTACCCAAATTATCCAAACCTAATACGGAACAAATTAAGTTATGGGATTTGGTATCGTTTGACAAAAAATTAATAATCAACTTTTAAGTATTTAATTGACCATACCTTGAGTTGTAACTTCTTCTTCGGATCCATACAAATTTACAACCCCGCAATCCACTTTAATTCCAGGAATGATACAACGTTCTTTCAATAAATCGGAAAAAAGTTTTCCGTCATCGTCTCTTTGGTATAAAGTTTCGTGAAATAAAATTACGCCAGAGATGCTTTGATTAATTTCAGGATCCGTAGAGAATAATAACTAAATTAATGATAAAAATCAGTGCGATAAGTACTCATTGACAAGTAATAAAACATAAATTATTTCGGAGAAATGAGCTGCCAATATGAAGGAAAAGAAATCCGCGTACCTGTCTGTACTGTCTCCGAAGTTCTTCAGTGTTTTCAACACCGATTTCCTGGAGACGTTTTCCCATTGTAGACACAGATTCATCCGCCGCTAATATACCTTTTCCACAGGCTACAACCAATTCGGCAATACATTTCAATTCTTTTTGAATGGCTGGAGGCGGATAGTTGAAGTAGGTCGTCATCGTAGCTACAAAAAAGAAAATGGATCGAAATTAGATACGCAAAATAATAATTAATAATGATGAAAAGCGGCGTATTAATTGGTTCTTAGAATAAATCTGGATCATGTACAATCATTTATCAAATCAACCTCAGAAATAACAAAAAGTATTTGGATTTGCTATATTTAAACTGACAAACAATTTCATTTCAAAGGTCATGGCAGTTTAATTAAACAAAATTCAGCTTATCAAATCAGAGAACTTTCTTCGTAAATGAGAAGCTATTTTAAAAATTACGTGCAACAAATGAGGAATAAATAAAATTATTCTGTTATTCTAACAAGATATCAATTTTAAAGTGTTGAAATCCGATCAGAGATTTCTATTAATTAACCATATTTAACGCCAACAACCTTATTCGGAAGAGTGCACACATTACATAATTCAACTATTATTATGTCATACGATAAAGAGAATACTAAATCAGAATGCACAATACGCTTTACAAGTACAGCAAAAAAAATCTATTCAAAAAGTAAAAGTACTTGAAGATAAAATCGATTTTCTTCATTTGAATCAGTGAAAGTAATACATTAGTCAGACAGAATACAGAAAACATTCTTTAAAACAGAACAAACACTTTTCTAGTACAATTTGCAGTACAAATTGATAAAATTAAACAAAATCAATTGAGAACTTTCGAATCTTGATTTTTTTTTTAAAGATTTCAAGCGAAGAAAAAATTTAATTCTATTTTTCAAAGTCATTAAAACGACGATACGTAATGATTACTCCTTGATATAATTCATTTACTGATTAAAATTTCATCAAGTTATAAACATTATCGTAATTCGTAAGTGGTACTCAGATAACGACTGTTTCCAGTACACAAATGTTACATTAAAAAATACTGTACTTCATACGAACGTTGAGTCGAATTTTGATTGATTTTTCTTCAAAAATGAATACAGAATTAAACCATGGCATAGAAATGTAAGTTCAAGTATTATTTTAAATTTATGAAATTTCGTCTCAACTAAATCAAGGTGACCTGTAAGTTCAACAAAAATTCGCAACAGAAAATTTGAAGGTTAACAAATTGAAAGAAAAAGCGATATCAAATTTTCAATTTGGACATGAATGAAGGTCACCGATTCAAATAGTTCGAAGATTGAAGAATTTATACAGTTCCTTGAAATTAAAATATAAAGCATCTTTTTCATCATCTTCTGGAAATTCAATGAAATAATAACTTTCGCAATAGAAACGAACAATGTGACATAAATGATTAATAAATTACGTCATTTTCGACGAGAAGTTCTAAACGAGAGAAAAAAGTGGTGTGTTCCTAATTTTAAATCCATGATTGATTTCAATTACTCTTTCTTGGAATAAGGTTATCCGATTATCTTTGATGAGATGATTTCTTTTCCTGAAATTTTCTGTACAATGACATAGAATGACAAGAATTTCGGCTAAATTAAACGCATATCCAAAGTAAAAGAAATACCAGTATCTACAGAAATACAAAAGTTTGTTCAAATTTTATTCAACTGCTAGCTTGTATGAAACACGAGAAATTAAGAAAGTGATGTACTACGAAATGAGATTGTTTGATTTACGTAAACGTTTCAGTTGAATGAATAAATTTACTAATGATTATGTTTGTTCAAGCATTGACTTCTTCGTGAGGAAAATTATCATCAAAACACATAGGTCAATAGTACAACGATGGTGTTTGGAACAATAACAATATCGTACTAATACATTGGTAAGAGCAATACAAACAGAAAAAGCCGAGTGTAAACAGGAAGCTAAAAGTTCAAATAATGCCTTTGCGTCACAACTTCTGAACTTCATTTTTTAATAAGTTAGAAAGTTGAAATGCATACAAAACAATATGTCAGAAAAGAGCTCAGAAGGTACCTATCGCAGTTTACAATTTAAAAAGCGAGTTGCTAATTTACATTTAAGAGGGTAATTGAAATAGCACAAACGATTTTCAGGGACTGATAACTAAATCTGCGTACGAAATGCATCATTCTTCAATTACATGATGCAATAAATAAATGTGGGCTGAAACCTTAATGAAAATCAACTCAAAATCAGTAAGTTACGATGAAACGAAACAGAAAATCACACAACAGACGAAGATAAGCAAGGAAATACTATGGGGGAAAAATAAAATCCAAGCTCTTGTATCATTATCAGTACTTACATGCTGGAAGGTATGAATGTTCAACATCGATAATATACAATATAATGAATTTATGATCAATAATACATGAAAACTTACTTTTAAGTTGAAAATGCCGACTAAAATTTAGTAGAAAATATCTAAAATTTCACTCAATAATCGCACAAAAATATCAAAAAACTTATAAAATTAACAAGTACACTTCCCAAAAACCTCAAATTCAAGGAGAATAACAAGGGCACCGCGAAGCCACCAATATTTAAATGTAATCGTAGCAGTGTTTACTAATGTCCGTTTCCTATTGAAAAGAAATTCCCTCAATTCTAAAATAAAAAAAAATAACGTTGTAAGTTTTAATAAAATAATGGCCTAACCTAATTATAATATTATTTTAGTAACCATTAAAGATTGGAAAACTTGAAATTTGTCGTTTTTTGTCTCATTTTGAACGGATAATTTAAATACTATGACTTTTGCCTACACCTACTCTTAACCCTGCCGTAGACACTTAAAGGGTTTAAAGAAATTTGTGTACAAGGAACACGAAAACGAAAAGTATTTTTTTTTTTAAATCTGAACCGATGAAGTGATGAAAATATAAAAATGAAACAAAAAATATTTATAAATTTGAAATGATTGAATTAAAGATAAAAAAATGTTCATATTGAAATGAAATATGTTATTCTGATTAAATGACAACTTTTTTTATCCTTATCATATAGTAATTATTATTGTTGCTCTAGGAATTGCTTTCCCTTTCTACGTTTCTTCCTTGACACCAGACATCAGCACACTACTGCACACGAATCTCTTGGACACCCTATTAAATCATCAAATAAAATTTAGCTATTTTTTCAGTTAGAAGAAATGTACCACTTGTTTGCTGGTATGCGTTGTTTTCTTTTTTTTAATAATTGATAAGTAACAATTTTGTGAAAAAAAAATCGAAAATTGAAAAGCAGCTGAAAAAGATGTTACATTTCAGTTCAATCAGTTCACGTATATACATGATACATACTTCCCATAGAACATATTTAACGCAAATAAAATAATTGATTTTTGAATTTTGTAAGTTCAGTTTTAGTTACACCATTGCCGATGAGCTTTAAAATTTCAAAATCCACCGAAATGTTGTATTTTAAAGTTGGAAAAATTGCTCCAGGTTTTTACATCTTTTAATTGCAGTACCGAAATTGTGTTATAGTTATGATTAAGAGATTAACGCTGAAATTTGCTAAAGCTTTACCGGGTACCTTTTTTTTTAGTCTTGTTATTTTTTGAACTTTATATTCTTATGCAGTATTGTTATATCGACTTTTCAAAATGAGTTATTCGAACGTATTCTAGTCCTTTTGTGCATTTATTGAGATAATTTTTTGAGAAATAGTTTACAAAATGAGTTCTGATGAATCAGAAATAAATGAAGGAAGCAGTGATTCCAATCATGATACGAAGAAGAAAAAAAACCATAAGCATAAAGAGAAGAAACATAAGAAAAAGAAGAATAAGCATTCTTCAGATCTTGAACGTAAAAGAAGTAAAAAAAAGAAAAGGAAAAATTCTAAAGAAAGAAAAGAAAAAATGAA
The DNA here is from genome assembly GCA_900060175.1 of Ferrisia virgata. NCBI lineage: Eukaryota > Metazoa > Arthropoda > Insecta > Hemiptera > Pseudococcidae > Ferrisia > Ferrisia virgata. Next base: position 63,447 of record FIZR01020194.1, on the reverse strand, counting down.
AAAAAGAAAAGTAGAAGAACCTACAAAAGATGAAGACATTCCAGGGCCATCGGTGCCACACGATCTCCAAGTAGATGGTCCTAAGGTGAAAGCTCCAATGACTAAAGAAGAATGGGAAAAAAGTCAGAATGTTGTTCGCAGGGTTTATGATGAAACTGGTCGAAGCAGGTAGTTGTCTGATATGTGAAAATTAAGTTATTATCATTTTATGTACGAAAATCAGGCTTATTATGTGTTTTTCAGATTGATCAAAGGCGATGGAGAAATTTTGGAAGAAATTGTAAGTCGTGAAAGACATCGTGAAATTAATCGACAAGCCACTTTAGGGGATGGTGTGTATTTTCAGAACAAGGTGATGAAAAATTGAATTTACTTCCAAATTGTTTTGGAAAAACGAAAACATAATGCCCTTGCCTTCTTATAGTAGTATGATATAAGTATTTTTGTATCCTGTTCAGTTCAGATCGAACCACTATTGATTATAATTCTCTATGTGGTGATCAATTTAAAAGAGTAAGTAAAATAAATGACCTTTTTCTTCTGTTCATTTTGAACAAAATCCATTTCCAAACTTTTTGGTATCACATATAAAATATTGTTGAAACGGATTTTATTTAAAAAAACTTTTTAGTTTTTATTATATGATACTTTACTTAATTCTTAAAAATTCCCAGTGAAGTTTCAAGATTCTTATTATAAAATAATGAGCAAACAAATGAAAAATATATTGGTGGGTCCAGATTTTCATTTGTACGTGTGAAGTTGAAAATTCACGCATCATTGCATTTAACTTACACTCGATTCAATTCCGATATTTCATTTGTTGGATTCTTCCAGATCGTATTGAATTTAAATCTCTAATTAACGAAATTATTTTCGCTTTTTATATGAACTATGTTTCTGTCAGTGCAGCATTTATTAAAAAATGGAAGATCTTGAATAAAATTTACCTCACAACGATTCTGTTATTTTTATTTTCATTAGCAGTTACCTATTTTTCATTGTTTAAAAAAAGACAAGTGAAAGTGATAAAATCGAAAAAAAAAATTCGAATACAGATTTCGTTATAAAATAGACTTCGCTTTGTTTATACAGGCAAGTTTTTACCTTAACTCTGAAGAACAACAATCAAAAAAGTTATTTGTTATCACATTCTTAAACATAAAATCTCAACTACTGCGTATTGATTTTATTATTATTCCGACTAGCTAATTACCATAATACTCAACACTTCAAATTCAAATCAAAAAGTAATTTAGAATGTTGATTTCAATCATTTCGACAGTTGAAATATCACAAAACTGGAATGTTTTTACGTGACACTAATTCCTTCCGATGCTGAAACAGTTGTTTCATAAGCTTAAAAGTGGTATTAAAATAAAAGAATATAATTTTATTCTTGAAAGCTTGTTTTTAAAAAAGTTGGATAAAATATGTAGTTGATCCATCTCGCCACGATGGATCATCCGCAATTTTCGCTCGACATAAAGGACATGTTTGCTCTCGATCCAACCATTTACAAACACATACTTCACAAAATATATGTTGACATTCCAATAATACCGGAGTTTTGAACTCATCGTGACAAATGGAACATAGATTACCAGCCGATGCAATTTGCTCTTTAGTAGGTGTAACCCCAATTGTCTGAAAAAATACGCAAAAAATGCATTTAATTAAAATTCAAACATAAAACGTCTTTTGTATTTTTAAAAAATTGAATTAGAAGATATGTAATTAATTATTTACGGACGTTCATCATAGGTAGTTACATCAATTGAATTTTGACCCTTTTCAATTCATTAATCATGTTTCATGATAAAAGAACTTACCACGTTTCTAAGAACTTTTAACAACGACATCCACCAAAGTTTGATAGCATTCATGAGTAAATTTCCCTTAGACACCATGTAAGCAGCTGATAGAAATACCCCAATTACTTTTTGAGGACCAGAATAGGAATCAAGTAGGTAATGCAACCATGGTTGAATAGGAAACGCATTTCGGTATAGTTGAGAAGTAGCTTCTATAAAAAGGTACCACTTACCCTGAAAAAAAAAACAGACGAAATTCAATAAATAATAAAAACAAAATTAAGAAAAATGAAAAATTTTTAATACCCTTTTACTGGTAGGAATCAATCGTTGCGGTAGTAAAGTAAATACAATTTTGATAATGATCGTTATCATTTTTAGAATGTAATCGGTAACTATCACGGACCACAATAATTCACTTAAAGTGAGAAACCCAGTTTGGGGCATTATTCCTAAGCTGTAAAATTGAACACACATAATGAGGTCATCAAAATTAATAAGAATGTAACGTGTTATTTACCACAAATGTAACACATTTTCGTTATAAATCACAAAAAATACAGCAGCGATCGCAACTATGATGTGACAAATTAAGAAACAAAACATGGGAAAACTTCGAGAAGTTTGTCTTGCGACTTCTTTCTTCACCAGCGTATTGTAATAATAAAAAGTTAAAGTCAACCCTACGAACAGCAATATACCTGGAAAACAAGAAAGAAAATATGTATTATAATTTCGAAGGAAAAAGTGAAAATTATCAGACAATTTTTTTTAACAAAGTAAGAATTTACCAGGAATGTGGTCGAAAACAAATTTGGTGAAAATAAGAATCACAAATGGTAAATATTTACAAATTGTGTTCAACACTACACTATTTGATACATTGAGCACTTGAGTTTCAGCAATATCTTCTGTAAAAATGAAAACATCAAAATTATTACAAGCACAGAATTTTCAAAACGAAAACGGCTTTACATAGTTCATTTTATTAGATTTTCTTACGTTCATCTCCACTTCCATTATTACTATTAGCGCTATTATTGTTTGTGTTTAACGTATCCGCACTTTGCGTGGGAGATGGAGAATTATTACTTTGCGTTGCACCATTTTGCGCTACAACGGTAACAGATGTGTTATTTCCATCCATATCTATCACTACTTCTTCTGCAAAATGCAAGAAATTCATTATAGCTTCACAGTAGAATACACAATTTTCAAAAATGAAAACAATTTACTAGTTACCTGAATTTACCACAACGGTTCCATTATTAGTATCCCTAGGTGCTGTAACAGCAGGCTGATGTGGGGCACCTAATAAGGAAGCCAGCGTCACATTAGTGTTATTATTCACCGACATTATAGTATCGGTATTAGTTCTCGCTCTTTCAACAATCGGTCTCAATTCCTCAATCACATTGTTTATATTGTTTCTCAAAATATTCGGAACTTCAGCTGTTCTCCTTTCGAGATCTCTGATACCAGCTCCAATACTTAATCTTGGTTCTCCTAAAGGTAATAACAAAATGCAATGAATTATTATTTCTTTTTCAAATAAAATGCGTTTGATTTATTACTACTTACGCAATCTGCTGCTACCCGATTCCATGGGAGTTGTGCGAAAACTACCAACGGATCTAGATCTTCCAGAAAATAAAGTGATTCTTGTGTCCCTATTTCGAGGCCAATCTCTGTTTTCGTTGGCCATTTAAAACATGTAAATCTATGCGACTGAGAAAATCGAACAAGTCTATGATAAGAGAAATTATATAAATCAGAATATCAGATGGCATATCGAACAACAATTTAATTTTAGTGACAACAGATTCATCTACGTTCTTTACCTTTTTGATCATATTTGTAACTTAACAATACACAATAGCTTCAAACAACAGTCGATAGGCTCTTCGATCTGATGAATACGTTTGTTAAGTGGTACGATTCATCGAATGAAAACAAATAATTATAATTACTAACTAGAAATTAATAATGCACAACATACAATTTAGAGAGTTACTGATAAATTTTCGTGTAATAATTTCGTCATATTTATAGTGCAACGATGATTTTCAACTTCCAGTATCAGGACACTCAAAAAATTAAAAATATCAATATCAAAATATCAAAACTACAACACATAATGAACGTTCATTGATATTAGACTAGTTATGTATGATTATGATGAAATAAAAATTTAAGTGAAAATCGTATGACTCACGGGTCACGGCGTCACGATTCATGCACAAAGCACGATTCACGGACCATACAGGTCATTCAACGATCGCCATAAATCATTATCGACCAGGGGAAGTGAGGATGCATTACTGAGAGTGGTCGATCCAGTTCAATAGTCTATATATCTATGCAATATAACATGAAAACTTGATTAGGAAAAGAGCAAACACTGAACAAACTAAAACAGCAAAAACTCAATTTTTTCAGAAAACTCTTTGGTCAGTGGTTACTGCTCACTTACGTAAAGATTACAAATCTGAGTCATGAACATAGGCTCAGCAAAAGTTAGTGGTGATCGAGGTTGATGCTGAGGTTAATATATGAGTTAATAAACTAAAGATTAGTACGTGTATTACACAGTGCCGGGTCAACGAATATTTTAGTTTTCTAAGAAATCTTACGTGTATGTTCGTGAATTAATTTTTGATGCATAAAATGTTTGAAAGTCGCCTCTCCTCACAATGCATTCAAAAATTGTCATCGTTGCTTTGTTTCAATATTTCAAAGCGAACGTATGTTGATCAAATTCCTCGTCCAATGGTAAACATTTAGTTTTTGTTTCATATTTTTAGAAAATTTATTTTTTGTTTCATGATAATTCAATACTAAGACCAAGACCTTTAATAAAACGTGGTGAATTATTTCATCATCCCTTTTTTCTTTTGTAAGTAATTTGAAGATAGAGGTTTTTCGTGCAAGTTCATTGTTTCTATATAAACTTAACCTCACCCGAACAAACTAATTTTCCCCAGTTTTGTGTTTATGTTATACTCCGATTGCTTATTCATTTTAGGAAGGTAGATATTTGGTAAGAGGCATGGGAGTAAATTGTCTAAGAACTGGTTCAGGTCACAGTGTGTTTTGCCTTCCTGGATCTCTCGGTATTCATTTCCCAGTGTTTTGAAACTGAAGTATTTTACTTCTATAAAAATTAATTATGTTTGAACTAATTATTATTTCACAGGAACGATATGGACAGATTTCGAACCTCAGATATCTGGTTTTAATCTTAACAAGTATTCTTTAAATGTTTGGGATCCTATTGGTTATGGTAAAAGCCGTCCCCCGGAACGAACTTTCCCCATAGATTTTTATGAACGTGATGCGGATTTGGCTGCGGCACTTATAGAAGTTTGTTAAAGCTGATATGAATTACACTATTCTTTCTTGTCTGTGCTTTAAGTTTTCAAAGTTCTAATGAATGTAAATTTTTACAGAAATTAGAAATCGTTCCTTGTTCTCTTCTTGGGTGGAGTGATGGTGGGATAACAGCTATCATCTTGGCTGCCAAATATCCAATATTGGTTAAAAAACTGGTTATTTGGGGGGCAAACGCCTATGTTACAGATAAAGATATACAGATTTATCAAAGTACGATATTTTAGAAGAACTAGTTTGATTGACATGGAAAGAATTCTCGACTTATTCAATTTTTTCAATAATATAGGTATTAAAGACATTTCCAAGTGGTCTCCATCGATGAGAAATTCGCTTATCAACATTTATGGAGAGGAGCGTTTACAATTTTTGATGGCGTCATGGGTAGATGCTATGGTTACTATTAAAGACGTCCGAAAAGGAAATATTTGTCAAGATTTTATCGGTTCTGTTCGGGCAGAAACATTAATATTACACGGTGAAAAAGACCCTTTAGTACCACGTTTTCATGTCGATTATCTATTTGACAGATTACGTATTTCATCGTAAGTGTTTTATCAGAAAAAAATTTTGAGTGATAAATTGAATTTTCTGCATTATTATTAAATTTTTTTCAGATTACACGTTTTTCCAGAGGGGAAGCACAACATTCACATCAAGTATGCGAACGAATTTAATGAGATAGTTCAAAAATTTTTATTTGGTTTGTGAGGTGAATTAATATCAAAACGAGTTTTTACCTGTTGTTTTTAGTAGTGAAATCGGAAAAATTTCAGTAAAATAATTTTTACCTCATTTTATGATGAGTCATTATACATATATAAATATATGTATACATTTATGATTGAAGGGATATTTATGCGTAGTATTTTTTAATATGCACGAACAATGTTTCAATTACCTAACTTACCTACCGATTTTGTAATAAATATTCTGCTCTTTCACCATATTCTATCCTGTACCTGTGTGGTATCATATCTACGTAGAAAACCCTGAAATTCATCGCTATTACAAAATTTGTTACCAAAGAAAAGTTGAATGTATGAAATTGATCGAAATTATTGGTAAGAAAAACGTATGAAAGTTGATTCTGATTTTAAAAAAATGAAAGGTTCCGACAAAGTATGTAGATGCCAAATACTGAATATTGATTAAGAAAAACGGAAGCGAAAATGCTTAATAACTAATTCATGTATGAAGAAAACTGTTCAACTCTTTCATGTAGATTCGAAAATCAAAATACATTTTGTTTTGATAGGATATTTCAGTTTTCTAACTGAAATCTGTCCACAACATTATACTTGCACCCTCTTTCAAGAGTTTTTTCGTCCCTAAATCATTGTTTCAGCGTAAATTTTAAGCACTAATCCAAGCCGAAGTTTACTGAAGCGCACTACTTGAATCTGAGACAAGAGATTTCAAGAAGACTGATAGAACACGATATAATGCGACTAGAAAGAAACTGTAACTGTATTGCTTTACTACAAAATGAAATCGCAATATTTACGTTTCAAACCTAATAATGAGGTAAGTAGTTCAAGTTCCTATTCATAACTAAAGTATATTTTACATAAAATATATGATTGCGACCATTCAATATCGTGAACTGTAAAATGTTATTTTAAGAAAGTAATCATCTTTGATCACATACACTACATATCCCATTGCTGTAGAAGTGATATTGAAATTTTGATTATGTTGGATTTGAGATGGATTTCTGATAAACCATCATCTTACGTGGTAAATTACATATTTTGATAAAGTTTAGTTGATATATGGTTAATATAATTGTCTTATGTTACAATTTAATTAAATCATTCAGTAATTTGATTTAACATTTGAATCAAAGATTTGGTTTTCATCACATTTCTAAAGATTTCATCAATAACTAACAATGAAAAATGTAATCAAAGTAAGGTAACCAGATGAAAAACGCATGAATGTAATAACTAAAAAATGAAAACTTAAAATATTCTTCCAACTTCTATTTTTTGAGTATCTACCCAATTAAGGAATAGATTTGAAAAAATAAAAAAATAAAACAACAAATTGCCGTTATTTTGATCTTGAATATCTGATTGGTCCGTTTGCGGCTTGACTGTTTCACCTTTTTATTTTCCCTCCAATCAGAAGTTTGATATCGCTCTTGTATAATCAAGCCATAAGTTTATTACGGGATCCACGGGATTGTAGGAACATAGCGTAACTGCGCAAGTAGTAGTGTGATAAAATAAAGAACGTAAGAATCATTTTAAAATTTTTTTCTACTTTCCATTTTTCGTTTTTTAGTTGTTTGACAATAACTATTTTGCTGTTTGTTTGCAAAACTTATATTCTTTTATGTAGTAATCGTGTCATAAATTATATTTCAATCGAATATATTATTCTGCTTATTAACGAAGTTTCGTTATTAGTTATGTAAGGTGTACATGGTACAAGTTTCTTTCATTCTTTCGAAGTGCATAGCTTGGTTGAATTGAAAGTAGTTTTGAAAACAATATATTGTAATTCTTATACGTAAAATTTTTCCATACTTTGATATATTTTGTTGCTAATTGTTATTCGCTGTGTTTGAATTGATTGGCATTGATCAGTCATATCAAGTCAACCTGTTATTGATATTTTAATATCATGGATATATCCGTGGAGAATGTCGAAGGTAGTGTATAGGTTAAGTTTATTTCATTCATCATTAATCTATAATAATTACTTGTGATTTGAAGAGTATCCTTAATTCTAATATTTTTGCATTTTGAAATTTAAATTCTTTGTTTTTTTACACGGCACTTTCTTCAAATTCTGATTCAAAATTAAATACGTAGCGTTAGAAAAATTCATATTTCTGAGGAAATTACTTCATGGCTATTGTTTTCTTGAAAAAATGTTAAATTAAAATCTTTTCTTAGTCTTTTTTTTTTTCAAAGGTGGCAAATGAACTGAGACAAGTTTAATAACTCGTTTCTGTTTTACGCTGTCCGTGAATCATGGTTCTCATTCTTAACCACTCTAGTACCCTTTTTATCAAATCAAAAATGCGCCAGTACGATACCATTTATCTTAGTATCGTGTGTATATGTTCAACTTTAGTACAAATAATTTCACCTCGGATTTTCCGGTATTGTATTGTTTACGGGGAATTCATGCGACAGAGTTGTTCAAAATCTTTCAGGTTACAATTTGCTGTTGTATTTCATTGTAAATGCTTTCATCTTATGATAGTTTGTTAATGTGAAATATCTCTCCGATATTAACGTGGTATTTTTATCGTACGAAATTTTTATAATTGAATATTTGAAACGTTTTTTTCACGGCAACTTTTGAACGGTTATTCTTTTTTTCGACAAAGCACTATAAAATGGAAGTAGTGGGTGTGTTATACTCACAGTTTATAGAAATAAAATGGTTAAAATTGGGAAAAGGTTCTTCGAGTGCTAAAAAGTGGTATAGAACTATTGGTAGGCCTTAACTACGCATTGTTATTTCGTTAGTAATACGGCTGGTTGTGACCTTTTTTTCAATTTCTAGATATTGTGGAAAAAGATTCCAGAATGACGGGTAAAGAATTCTTTCAGAAGTGTCAACTATTGGAAGATGTCGAAACATCGATGTATCATAGTAGAAAGGAAAATGCCAACTCGAACATAAAATACCGTTATTCAAAAGTATTGAGCATTCATGTTGTATTTTAATCGATCAAACAAAGATGTAACGCAAATTTTTTTTCAATAGGATGAATTATTGAAATTAAGATCGCATCCGTTGTCAACAAGGCCGCCAAGTTTACAAGAAAATTTGAAGTTTCTCTTTTGTACGTCTAAGCCAAAGGAAAGAGAAGAACTTGAATTGAAGAAGTAATTTTGTTTTATGAATTTTAAGTTTAGTTCAAACTGGAAATATACTAATCAATCCGTTTTTAGAAATACAGTAAAAAAGCACGGATTAATACGGAATTTAGAAAGCGTTGCGAGTGAAAAATTTGATTTCAAGAAAATCGACAATCCGCGAAATGGAGAAAAAGTCATCATCAGTCGCAATGAAGGAATTGATGAAATAGTGAGTGATTTTTTTCGATGTGATTTTTAAGATTTATTCTGACCATAAAATTAATTATTTTTAGCGAAAATCTGCTGATCCCAAGGAGCGTATAAGAAAAGAACAAGACATTTGCTTAAGTCCTCAACGCAAAAGTTTTACAACTGGTTGTTACGTAGCAAACGTTAAGAGTGAAAATGTTGCTAATAACTCCAATGCTAGCAATAATAAAGCAAGTACTGAAAAGTACGTATGATTATTAACTAAAGTATATATTATTAATATTCATCTCGAAGCTACAAAATTTTGAAAATGCTTTCACAATATCTTCTGTGGTGTGTCATTTTTTAAATATGTTATAGCGTTGGACGTGAAAATCGTGAAACTCGAGATATACGGGACAATAGAGACATCCGCGATAACAGGGATAATAAGAATTTTCGTGAGGGATCTCGTAGGATTGGAAGTGGTCGTATCATATCTCGTGACCCTCGTTTTGAAATACGAGGTTATCCGGAGTCCGATTATTCTCGTTCATCATATTATCCTGGAAAAGAAAAAATACCTACTGTTGTGTAAGTAATGCGCGAAGTTTTTGAATGTTTTTTGTATTGCGACTGTACTCAATTTCTTCATGATTTTTCTCAGATACGAACGTAAATTTCCGCCGAATTTTGACAAAGAAAAAGATAGTAAAATTTGGGATAGACAGCGAACTTACAATTACTATGATAAACGTAGATCACATGATAACCGCGACAATGAAGTAGAAGAAGAACCCGAGTGGATGAAAGGTATTACTGGAATAGATTTCTTTTATTTCTGTCAAGTGCATTCCTTTCGGTCACGCTGTATTGCTGATTGTGATTTTTTATTAATTTGCATTATATTTTAGACGGTCCAGTTTCATTAGACGATGTGATAGAATTGAAAGGTTTCGATGAAAATGAAGAGAAATCTTTTAGATTTAACAGAAATACAAGAATCAGTCAGTATTTTGATTTTTCTGGTCGATTTTTTATCGTCGTCTTATTTGTAATGTACAATATCTATTTTTCTTGAAAGAATTTCTAGTTTAAATGCTTTTTTGTTACAGATACTAGGGTGTTCCATAAATCATTTACCAATAATTCAAGCAACAGGTCTCCAACCGTTACAAATAATAAAACAAGAATGGAGAAACGCAATTCAGATTCAGATAACTCATCGATTGCTTCGGATTCGTTTGTTTTAAGACGCGATGAAAACAATTCACCAAACAAACCAGTCGATGACGAAACAGATAGACAAAGTACTGGAGAAGCGTCACAAAAAAAGGAAGGAAGCGGTTACAAAGATGTTGAAAATCCTATGCAGTTTAATTTGGAAGAGATACTCAAATTAGATCCATTACCGGATATTTCCGAGGTAACTACACAAGTGAAACAATTTTTCCTATTTTAAATTACTTCATTTCAGAAATTAATTTATCACTGTTTATTAGAGCGCTGATCATGAAAGTGCTGGATCCAAGTTCACTAGGTGGTTTAAACGTGACGAAGCGCAATCTTCTCCCGTTGTGAATACTGAACAGAATTTCCCTGCTTTATCTGGAGAGTTGATGAGCGTTCAAAATATCGGTGGTTCTAATATCCATTCTTCAAATAATCCTTCATCTGGTTCTAATCTTCTCGAGTTACTTCGTGGTTCTCAAGATAATAATGCCAACTCCAAAATAGATATGCGTGCTCTCGGTAATGAGAAACATTTATCAACATTTTTTGACTTATTTATTAGAGTATGATAATTTATTGTTGTTTTTCAATTTTGTAGAAGCTACCGGAAAATTACATAGTGTTGAAGAGATAGAAGCAAAATTGAGAGGTACTGATAATAATGCTTCTAGCAATCCAAATAGTCCTAATGACAAGAAAAAAAAAGAGGAAGAAACCGAGGCTTTTAAAAAATTGGTAAAAAAATAATTCTTTTGCTGAACAAATTTGTTTATTCTAAGTGAAGAAATGAGTTCTTCTTTAATTTTAGCTCTCTCAGGCCTTCCATCTAGAGAAAAGCACTACTGAAGGAAATTCTTCGGATATAGTTTTCTCTCGCGTAAGAATCTGCTTTTTTATTTTTTTGATAATTATTATATTATTATGATGAAATACATTTTCATTTTTCACTGTTTTCTTCTTTAAAATATTGGGCAGAAATCTGATAGAAGTGATAATCTGGAAGGAAGAATTGACTTAGCCCCCGTCATGTGTGAGTATTTCATAGCTTACATTTATATTTCAACTCGCTAATCTAATAAATTAATACACCACTCGTTTATTGGACAGCTAATAAAATGAAGAATTCAAATACTAATCTTGGATTTTTGTTTTGTCTTTTTTCCCCAAAGGTAATGGAGATAATCAAACCAATATTTTGCCTAACATTCAACCTCAAATATCGCGATTACCTCCCCAAATGAATATGCAGCAATCAGCCGAAAAGTTGAAATTCTTCCAAATGCAACAGGTTTGAGAGTTCATCACTAGAAATTTAGAAATTACTTTTTTTTTTTACATTTTCTAAGCTGGAGATTATTTAGTTGCAGAATAAACAGCAGCAAGATATTCTATCAAAGGTGTTGATGTCGTCTCCTTCTTCAGCAACGTTTTCTGTACCGCCTCCATCCAACGTCCGGCCATCTAATGGTGCTCTGAACAACAGTCCTTTTCTTCATCTTGCTCCTGAGATTCAAATCATGATTAATTCAGTTCAACCCACAAGGGAATTGATACAAAGACCAGAAACAGTGAATATTCTTCGAGGTAAGAATGAAAATCAATTGAAAAATTATTTTAGTATTCTTAATGAAATTACTGTTTATATTTAGCTTTAAAAAGCGGCGAAATATCTCAGTATCAGTTAATAGAACAGTTGAAGAAACTTACTCCTTATCAGGCGAAATTCCGCGAATCTTTGTTATATGTATTAAAACTTATCCAAATGCAGTACTATAATTCGGCTTCAGTAATGGGTAAGTTCAAATGTAATAAGAAATTTTATTTCGTACGACATATGTAACGATGTTTTTTTAGGTTCTCCTGCCGGAATCCCATTCAATGTAGTACCTCCTCCATTACCTTCTTCTCAACCATATACGGAAAATATTCTACAACAAATGATGCTTAATTCTCAATTTCGTGTAAACGGGCCTCATAATGGTAAGTTTAATGGTAAAATATACCAAAAACTGTGTTTATTATCATTATTATTATTATTGTTTGAAGTGTTTCATATTAATTTTAAAAAACTTGGTTTTTATTTTAGGAATGGCAAACATCGTGTATCAAAGAGATTTTTCGTCGCCTAATCAAAATATGTATCCAAATAGCTCTATTAAAAAACATTTAACCGAGCAGTCTCCAAATATTGGTCAAAATGTTCCAAGGTAAATACAGAATTGTTTTTCAATAAAAAGTAGAACAGTTTCATAAAGAAATGTGATGTTGTGTGCAGGATGAATTCGCCTACCACGATTCTATCATCTCAGTTGTCTGCATCAGCGTCCGGTAATAATGTTACAAGCGCCACCAATTCCATCGCACCGGCGTTAGATGATACCAGCAATGTCGCGGTTGCGAACAAAACTGCGTCGACAACTCAATCACTTTCTTTCACTCCTACTTCTGTGCTTCGAAAGTTATCCGCAGAAAAAGAAAATTTGGATACTTTTTCAAAAGAAGTTAAAGAGTCTAAAGGTAAAAGAGTTGTCTGATTTGATATCGAACAATATTATTCCTTCAATCTATGAATACTGAGGGATTGGGTTTTTAAAAATTTGATTGTTACAATTTTACCTTGCGTTTTTTAAACTTATGAATTAGTCCCTTTGATGCATACTACACACAAAGTAATTATATCTTATTTCATCTTAAAAGTCAGCCTGAAAATTGAAAGAAATTGTTCCATTGCGATCTAATTCTCTTTTCGTTATGAACCATTTTATGATGATGACAAAATTTCTCTTCGTGTTTTAAATTTTCGTTTGGTTAAAATATTTTTATTTTTGGTTTTCATGTATGGCGTAGGCGAGAAGAAAGCACTTATTCCTTATACTTCTAATTCCAATAATAGCAGTAGTATGTGTATGAATCAAGGAACAGTTGATCAATTCAACAGTATTGGAACTTGTATACCACCGCCGGCTATTTCTGGTCAATATTTTGTCGGTAATATGATAAGACCTGCGAATGTATCCACCCAGGTACCGATCTTTGGCAACCCTCCCCCACCCGTTTTATCGAGACTTCCAGTCTCTTCAAATTCTTCTGCAGTCCCCAGAGGTAAATTGAAAATGAATTAAGTAAACATTGAAGTTACCAGCTTTTCGTTTTTGGTCTGATTTTCATTTCTTTCGTAGGCAGCTAATCAGTTATTAGTATTTTTATTTTCAAATTTTTATTTACCCAATTTCGCTTATTAGGAATTATGCAAGGAAAAAAACTTGTCCTGGCATATCATTCACTGCTTATTCGCTGCTTTGAAAAAAATCATTAGAACTGCACTTTTTGACGTTGCTTATCATATGTTCAAAGTGTTTTATGTTTTCTTCCGTTGATATTAATTGATAGAAATTAGCTACAGTTTTTTAATTTGAAAAGAAGTACGCAATTAAAAACTAAGAGCAATGTGACTTGAAAAATCGAAACTGATGAATAGGTATTAGAGTGTCTAAAAATTGAATGAATTTTCCGAAACTCCACTGTAAGTTTGTTCATTTTGATAACTTAAAAAAAATGAGATTAATCTTGTAACCAAAAAACCTGAAAGTTTTTATGGTGTAATTTTTGTCAAATTGCGATAAAATTTATGGCGTTGATTTTAAAATTCATGTGGTGAAAATGAAATATTTCGAATGAATCACTACCCAAAATATATCCAGATGCCCTGAAGAGGCGAGTTATTGATCCAAAAATTTATGACGTATTGTGAAATCGAAGAAAGTGGATCTCATCTCTTCGGTGGATTATAATGGGTGTTATAAAATGTTTAGGGGGCGTTCTACAGGCATGAAATTGAAAAGAATTGAATTTTTGTTTCTTTAAGTTCCTTTTTTCTTTTCTTTTTTTTTAAGTTTGGTTCTCCAATGGCTTTTAGAGTGATGAAATGGTGGAATTTTGTATTATATTTTGACGTATGGAATATTATTGTTGCATAAATTCATTTCTATTTTTTAAGCGTAGTGATTGTGAGATCCGTCCTACATAATTATATACATGCTAATTACGAAATTTTGAGATTGGTTTGCCGGATTTCCGCGGCATTTCAAAACAATTTTTTGAAGGCCTTATTGACGTAAAAGCGCATTTTAATGCGTTTTTTTTAAATATAAAAAAATGTCGATTTTTATCCGTTTTGCGATCTGCAATTTTTCAACCTTCTAGTGGGTGGTTATAAGAGGTAGCGGATCGAGATGCCAATAGTACAGCGAGATGCAGAAATCCAAATCGCACTTTTTCAGTTTTGTGGCCTGGATCCTACACTACTTTTCGGGAGATGGGAGAGGTGAAATTGTCGAAAAACTACTTTTTTTTTTTTTTTTCAAAAAAGACCCCACTTTGAGCACCTATAGCTCCATACCTCTCCTCTTTGAGCTAGGGGTACAAAATTTTGAAAAAAGTTTCCCACTCAAAGTCAATTTGCCTACGTGAGTTTGGTCAAAATCCGAGGTATGTTTTTTTTTCGATTCACCCTAATGTACATGACGGATTTCGTAATCACCTGTCATCAAGTATAAGTATGTGTGTATTTATATTTATACATTATTGATCATTTTCAGTTACTTTTGATTTTTTTTTGCCATTTACCCCTGAAATTTTTTTTCAACTTTTTTTACATGATATTATTCCTTTGCACATATTTTGAAAAATCTATACCAATCTTTTTTTTTTATTAAACGAAGTTTTAAACATTTTTTCAGATTCTGGCATATCAGTGGTAGGATTCCAAAATCAAAACTTATCTTCCAGAAATACTCCTATTAACGGATCACTTTCATCTGCCGAAGAACAAATGGCTCGCTGGTTTTCTTCTGATGGTGTCAATCAGTCTCGTTATGTTATGGCTCAAAGCATGGGAGTACCAGGCGGATCGTTACAAAATATGATGAGTGTTGAAGAAATCGAACGAGTTCAACAGTCTGTTCGTAACTAAGCAAACGGGGACTAATCGTTTTATTTTTCTCAGTAAACATTTTTTCCCTCATATATCAAGGATTATTTTATTTTGTGTATTTGGTTGGTGTAAAGTAACGTTTTTTTTTTCATTTTTCTTCTTGATACAAGCAGATTGATTAATATGTTCGATTAGATTTTAAATCGTTTTGATAGTGAACTTGTATTCAAGTTCTGAGGCGTGAAAAATCTCCGATAACTATTTCAGTTATAATTGTTCTGCGTTGACGGTGTATATAGTATTTTTAATTTATTATGAAAGAAATGTAAGTTCTTGTTAAAATTGATATAAATATTTTTCTTATAAATTTTGTGAAAAACTGAAATTCATCTCGACGAAACGATGAACGATAAAGTTCCTGATGATTTATAAAATGTGTAATGACGTAATTCGGATAAAATTGCGTTTTACTAATATGGGATCTTGTATTTATTTATTTATTTATATTACTTTTTCAAACACAAAGTTTCATTACCTACCCTTTAAAAATTTAAATTTTATGAGCGATATCATTTCTGTACGAATTGTTATCAGTCTGTGAATAAATTTATCCTTTTTTCCTAAATTTATAATATTGTACGAAATGGTTTTGATTACGTCATTTAATATTTATTTTAAGAAGTATTACCTAGTTGTACCTAAATTAAATGCAACAAAAATGAAATATTACTTAGATATTTCTTTGTCTGGTATAGTTTTGATCAGTGTGGTTAGATAACGGAGATTATGAGAAGAGACTGATAATTTAGAGTTTGTAATCAAATAGGTAAAATGTATAATTTTTGGAAACCAAATTTTGAGTTTCTCTGTTTGTTGTAATTCTGTAATAATTTAGATAAAAATTCTGTACATATTTCGAATTTCTACGTTATTGTAATTATTTCATTTTGCTTTGTTATTACTTTCAACGAACGGATAAAAATGTTTGTAGTTTAATTTGATGAATGTTTGATTCAAAGAAAGAATGTGTTCGAATATGGTTTTTGTTTATATAAATTTTGCTCATTATTTTGTACATAAAATTCACTGAAAAAACTTCATCAATTATTTCTTAGCAGTTCAAAGAACATTTTTATTTTTTTAATATCTGTGTATGTACAAAAAAGTGTAAATAGTTACCTAATTCTATTATTTTATTTTGTTGCGGTGAAACTCCAAGTTTGATACTAGATTTCTAGAAAAGGAACATTAAATAAACTTGTTATTTGAAAAATTGGCATACAATTTTGCAATACTTTTCCGATAAACATTATTTATTTCGAAGAAAGATGATGTTTTATTGAATTTTTTGTAGCCTGGAATTTTGGAAATTTCAGTGGCTGGCGAAATTAATTGGCCGACATTTCACATTATGTCTTTTTCCGCATATTATCATATTTTCTAGTGATGTTTGTACTTTTTTTCTGTGCAAAGTATTTGATATTTAATAATTATCTCTGTAAATATTTTTTTTTCTATTTTCATTTTTCAGGAGTTTTTAAAATGTGAATATCAACTTCAAGCGTCTTTTGTAGAATCATTTATAAATAATAAATTGTTCTGTTCAGTGTCTACAGATTTGATTCAAAATGAAAATTTTAACTTTTTCGAATCCAGCGTATTTGGTTAAAACTTGAAAGTAAGTAATATTTAGGTTAAACATTTCTTTTAAAGCGATATGTGTCTCAATGCTTCAAACTGTTAGTTTTCCTATTCTCTTAGTAGAAAACCAAGTAAGCAACTGATAATTAACTTTTAAATAAAACAAAACCATGTAGAGTTTTTAAACCTAAATGCGTGTAAAAAATAAAAATTCAATTAATACATTGTTATAAAATTATCTATTAATTAATAAAATAAAATTTTTTTCACATTCATTATCATTAGTCACGCATGCGCAACGTTTCAAAACGTGTGGCATGCAGTATTCATTGTGATGCGAATAGCGAGGGTTGAAGGGCAAAGAAAAATCAAATCTTAAACCTAACCTGGTAAAGTTTTACCTTCTTTTTACTCTTTTTGGATCGTTTTCCTCTTTTTTTTTTATTTTAGTGCTGAGATGCTGAAAAAGTGATGCTTGCTTGTAGCTCGTTGTTTGCAGTATATTCGTTAGAACATTTTTAAGTGATATTATTTCAATTGGTGGCGCATTTCAGTGGGAGTTTATCATCAACGATCTTCACTGAGCTTCAAATTGAAATTTATTCAATGTTAAATTTCGAGAATAACTTTGCATAGTACGTAATATTTTTTTCATTATCTACAAATTGCTTTATAACTTACTGAATTGAAGTCATCTTTTCAAGCACAGTCAATATTGATGCATCTCGCATGTATATGTCTCTCACCTAGAATTGTACTAAAAGATGATGCCGTAATATTTCATATCGTCTTATTGAAACGAGCGTACCCAATTTGATTTTATTGTGATTACTTGAATGTTGGTCTTAGAATGTATTATTCACTATTACATATTTTTCAAGTTGTAGACGTGTAATTCATCTTTAAATTTCAGGATGGTGTGCGCCAATTGTGAAAAAAAACTTGGCCGTGTTATCACTCCAGATCCTTGGAAAGCAGGCGCACGAAATACAGTTGAAAGCGGTGGACGAAAAGTTGGTGAAAATAAGGCTTTAACTGCTAAAAAAGCCAGATTTAATCCTCTAACTGCTAAGTTTGAACAATGTCGAATTTGCCGTACTAAGGTTCATCAAGTTGGTTCATACTATTGTCAAGCTTGTGCATATAAAAAAGGAATATGCGCTATGTGTGGTAAAAAATTGATTGACACTAAAAATTATAGACAATCGTCGACGTAAATTCGATTATTTTATATTATTTCAATCTTTCATTGTTTACGTATTTCTGTCAAAACAGTAAAGATGGTTAAACGAAAATCACAGCTTGTGGTTGATTCTAGTGACAGTAGTAGTCAAGAAAGTGAAAATCCAGATCTAGATTCTGAATTTTTAAATCTTGCTAAAAAGAAAAAATCGAAAGTACGCAGTGATAGGTCAGTGAGCAGTTCCAGTGATAATTCTGATTCTGATCATGAACAACAGGCTAGAAAGAAGTCTGTTTCAAGAAAACAAGATGTGAAAAAAAATGACAAAAAGCCGAAGAATGATTCTGAATTGGAGGAAGGTGAAGTTACAGATTCCGATTCTTCTGATCTAAGTCAAGAAGAATTCAACGATGGTTACGGTTCTGATCTTATGGGCGACGAAGAAGATAGAGCTAGATTAGCGCAAATGACAGAAAAGGAACGGGAACAAGAGATTTTCAAGCGAATAGAGGCTAGAGAGGTGATGAAAACTAGATTTAACATTGAAAAGAAACTAAAACAAGCGAAAAAAAGAGAAATGAAAAAGCAGAAATCCGTACAGGATCGTAAAACCGAACAGCCAACATTAGATTTGAAAGAACGTATTTTAGAGCGTAAAAAAACAGTAGAAGAGAACAGGGGAAAGGTTGATAAAAAAGTTCACGCTATGACATTACTAAAAGCACGTCGTGAAGAGAAAAAAGAACGTGAAGAAAAAGAAAAATTACAGAAAATAGAACAAGAAAAACTTAAAGAAGAACAGGCAGCGAATTCAGGTAAAGATTCGGCTAATGAAGAAAATTCTATAGTTTCTAAAGGTCCCAAAACAAAATTAAAAGCTTCCGATGTTTATTCGGATGACAGTGGTAGTTGTTCGGAAGATGATGTTTCGTCCAAGCCTAAACAAAAAATGAAAGCTGAAGTTGTTTCTTCACGTTCTAGTTCTAGTTCCGATTCAGATTCCGAATCACAAATTAGAAGTAGTAGAATTCAATACATAACCAGTCGAGAACAATTGAATCAAATTCGTTTATCAAGGCATAAATTAGAACGTTTTGTTCATTTACCATTTTTCAATAAAGTAGCTGTTGGTTGTTTTGTACGCGTTGGAGTTGGGGCGCCGAATGGTCGACCTGTCTACAAAGTGTGGGAAATTACTGACATATGTGAAACAGCTAAAATTTACCAGCTGGGTAACACTAGAACTAATAAAGGCTTACGTTTAAGACATGCTGCACAAGAACGAGTCATACGTTTAGAATTCGTTAGTAATCAAGAATTCATTGAATCCGAGTTCACGAAATGGCGAGAAGCATGTGCATTACAAGGTTTATCGGTTCCAACTGTAGATGGAGTTGAATCCAAAATGAAAGATATCAAACAAGCTATGTCGTACGAGTTCAAAGAAGAAGATATTGAAAAAATTGTTAAAGAAAAAGAGCGATTTAAAAGTACTCCATACAACTACGCCATGAAGAAAACGCAGTTAATGAAAGAAAGGGATACAGCGCAATCAAATGGCGATACAGTAAAAGCTAGTGAATTACAAGAAGAGCTTAATCAGTTAGAAGAGAGAGCGATCAAGTTAGATAGACTTAGAACATCCACTATATCTAGTATTAGTTATATCAACGACAGAAATCGAAAGAAAAATGTTGAAGAAGCGGAAAAGGCCATTTTAGCCGAACTTCGAGCCACCAAAGGTCAAAAAGCTGACGACCCTTTCACTCGGAGACACACTAAACCCAGCATGGTTATTAAGAAAAAAGACCCTGTTAAAGAACAACCAACTCCACTGATTAATTCTGAAAATTCCGCTGAACAAAAAACTGATGGTAAACAATCCGTTGAATCAGCGCCTCCTGTAAAAAAAATAAATCCACAAAAACAAGGAGAAGATATGTATTCAGCACATGATTTTGATATAATTATAGATTTTGATGTTCCTGCCCCTGTAAATACAGTAACACCTACCGTGGTTGAGCAACCTGTAAGAGAAGGGCCTCCAAAAAGATCATTGAATCTTGAAGATTACAAAAGGAGAAAAGGCTTTATTTAATTTTTCTCTCTTTTTCGAATATTGTATATAGTTTGTAAATGATTGTAATTATTATTTATTCTTAATTTAATTTGGAAAAATGTTAAATGTATTAAAAATTCAATTTAGTTGTTCAGTGAAATCGTGATCGTTATTTATGTATGTATTTATTTGAATATTAATTCAATTTTCGTGCTGTCTCTTCCTTATTCATTTCTTAATTGATGTTAAATTGTGTATGTATTTTTAACATCTATTAGGTTTTATTTCATCGATGTTGATAGTTATGTATCTTTCAATTTCTGTTAATTCCACTTATTTTTTTCGTGTCTCAAGAAATCGTGTTTTTATGGTTTAAAAAAATAATGTTTTAACAGTGATTAAGTTTATGAAAAATTACAAATTTATTCAATTTCAATAACCCATTTCTTTGAATTATAGTGTGTTATATTGTTGCTGCATGCTTCTCAAAATTTTGGTATAATTTCCGAAGTTGAATTTGAATTTCCACGCAACGTTTCTTGTTAATGATTGCTTATGACAAAGTATTATTTATAACAGTTTTAACAAATAATGAGCGTTGAATAGCTGTACATTGTTTTTTACAGAGCACAGGATAAGAAATTGAGTGATTATTTTCATCTGGAAATGATAAATTTAATTCTTGAAAAAGAAAAATAATAAATTAAAAAAGGAAAATTTTGAGTTTACAAGCTTTAATAACAGAGCGCAGTACTTCATTTCAACAAACTCTAATTTATGAGTCATTCATTGGCCGCTAGTGGTTCATGCTCGCTGTTACTTTGCTTCAGTACTTCGCTAGTTGTTTTCAATGCTTCATCATACTTGCAACTTTCATTACGCATAGCAGCGTTCTACGTCAGTCTATTTTCGACTTTACTGTTTTACTAACTTACTTAGTTTATTGTACGCAGTTACAGAATGTAGTATGTGAGTATGTAGCATTGTATATTGCTGAAAAATTATTGAACATCTAAATTAGATAACGTTGTAGTTTGTACAGTGTACAAATTGCGTTAAAAGTCATTTTTCAATATTTATGATGATGATAAGTGAATGTAACTAAGATGACTCTACTACGAACTATACAATAATGGTAATGGTGGGCATGTAGTGAGGCTAACCTTCACTTTCGTTGCATTGATTTCTTTTTCCTAACTTACATTTACTCGCAAGAGGAAATCAATTCAATGTGAATATTGTCCAGATATCAAGTGTTTTTTTTTTTACGTATCAAGGTAATATGTTCTTTGGTACAGATTCGAGTGGATTAAACTTGATGGAATGATACAAATGAACTGTTATTTGATTGTTCATTGTTCATTTTCGTTTTTCAGATGATCACGGACTTTCGCTGACATTAGTGCGTATTACTTACCAGTCATTGTTTTTAGAAGTTCTTCAGGATTTGCGTTGTGTTGATTGGATAATTAATAGATATCAATTTGCTCATTAAATCATAAGTTCATTTTCACGCGTTGTATTCAGTTCTTTAATTCACCTTTACTGTACAACTCGTCATCTTGTGGAGGGAAGATTGATTCACAATAATCTTTCGAATGTGTGAATGTACACGATTAGAAGTTCTCATTTTATAAGTGGTTTTCAAGTCTACGTATGACATAGGGTTTACAGTACACCCTGCCACTTTTCATCATTGCGGTAACTTTCCATCTTTGGGGTTATAAAATTCAATTTCACAATTTCAGTACCAATGGAATTATGGACGGATATAAAGAAGAAATTTTTAGTTTGAGACGTCGTCACAACCACAACGTTCATCAAACATCGTTCGTTGCGTACATTATGTGAAAATCGGTGAGAATTTTGATTTCAGATTTTTTCGTCTGAATTATTATTCCTTTGCAATCACTGTAATCAAAGTTTGAAAATGAGGCTCCTTATTCTGGAGTATGCATACACTACACAAAACATTTGATAAAAATAGTAGTCATGATTTTATTCATGATCATTATCACAATTCACAATCAACACAAGAAAAACAAGTAAAATATGAAAAGAAGCGTGTATTTTATATACAGTGATACAGAATGGAATGTGAATACAACATTATGTATAACTTTGACATCCTTAAGAGTTACAAATAAATCTCGAGTAAATAAATTACGTTCTAATGAAATTATAATACTATTTTATTACTTCGATGATTTCACTTCAACCAAGTTCAGGTTTATCTAAACATCTACATGCCACTGCACCAGAATATCTACTTTTCTACAAAAAAAAACACCATAAACTGCGAACTTAAATACTTTTTACAACGCAGACCACATTGAAAATGATTTGTCGAAAATGTTCTTCGTTCTATCCCTTCCACTTTTTTCAACTTATCCCCACTCAAAATGAAACATACGTGTTAGATGTCAGTATTATTTTGTTCGTTGGAAAAGTAAGAGATTTTTTTTTGTAATTGCAACGTAAAATAACCATTGTAATGTTCTGGAGGGTTATGATGTTTGTGTTGTTTTAATATTCTAATTTTTTGATGAGAAGGAATGAAAGACAACTGGTGGTACTGAGGAATTTATCTTTTTGAAATGTACTTAGTAATGTGTAATATCATAGCCCTGGTTTCATAGAATCCATCCTCAGTTTCAAGCGTTCGAAGTCTTTTGAGTGGATAGAGTAAAATGAACCCCAAGATGTTACTTTGTCCGCCATGTTGTGTATGGTAAGTGGAATGTTTCGTTTGTTGAAATTATCGTTTGCTTGCTTGTTAGACTTGATATAATGATTATAATATACATAGGTTAGTATGACTCTGTTCTGTATTGTATTTTCTCATGCAGTGGTGAGCTTTGAAAAAAGAAACTGTAGTATATTATGTATTACTGTAAAATATGTATGACATAGCTCTTGAAAGCAAATATTGGATTAGTGATCATGTTTTTATTTCAGTTTCTCAATTTTTCCAAATTGAAAATCACTAGTCTTCGGAGGAGTCTAGTGAGAATGTACTTCTTGTCTTATTTACGACATTCTGGGTTCAGTTACCTTTCCATTTTCTGTTCTTATTTATTGCCAATGTACACGATTAGTGAACGAGTTATCTTCAGTTCCTCATACTCGTTCTTATAGGCTCATTGTCATCATGATACTATACTATTGCGGCACAATACAAGGCATTGCACCCTGCGTCCCATTTACAGGCCTAACGTTCTCTTGTTTTCTGATTCGCGGCACTCCGGCACTCATTTTATCAAAATTACAACGCTCCCTGCATTGCGTTATCAGTGCATACAAATATCTGTAGGCATAATTATTTGTATTGATTATCATTTTCTGTTGAAGTCTGTAATATTATGTTTATACTGTGCCGATGAATCATGATGGAACCTCAATTTTGTTTTCAGACGTGTTTTAATCACGACTATGGAAAACAGCAGGAATAATTATGGTTCGTATCTATACTCTGTAACTTAGTGTAGCATAATCACGATTAATCTCACGGATAATTAATTATTGACGTTTGTACCCTTTGATCGAAATTAATTTTGACCGAGTTTAGTTTCACGAAAAGTTTTTGTCCAATACGTGAAAAGAATTTAATTATTAATTCAATGAATATTATGGAATAATTTAATGACATTGGTCCAACAAAAAGATTAGTTTGAGCGCGCTGCGTAGAAAATGATAATTTTTTGGATCACTGTATTCTGATTATCAACCAAAAATTTGAAGTAGTTTTTCCTTTCAAATTTTACGAATTGACAAAGTTGTAGTTGAAATGCACTAATTTCTATCAAATAATGTCTGATAATTTATGTTTTTCAATTATTTATTACGTGCATAAGTATTTTTTCCATTTGCAAATAATTCGTGTTTTGTTTTAGATGATGGATTTCGAAACCAAAAAACACGATGTTTGAATAAAATTAACGCATTAGTTGAGCGGTTGAAAGAACAAAGAAGTCAATATCCTAATTCATGTGAAAACTATCTTAAAATTTTGGAAAATTACGAAAAAGCTGTCACGAAATGTTTCAAACCTAGGTAAGTTTTGAAACTTCTATCCTTCAAATTTTAGTATCTTATTTTTTATTGTAAAAATTGCGATGTGATTTGACTAAGCGTGGCAACAGTAAAAAACAAGCTTACATTTGTGTTGTGAAAAATGAAAATAAGGTTACGGTTGTAATGATCGGATAAGTTATTATCGTTCTCATTCAATAATGTAAATTGTAAGTATTCCGCTGTATGTATTTGTTATTAATTCCATACCTTACGAGAGGATGAATGTTTTTGAAACAAAATTTCAAGAAGTTTTCCAATATTCATTCGTACAACTATGCATATACTGATATTTCTAGAGAACAAAAATGCTGAAATTAAATTTTTTGGAAAATGAGATTTGTCGCGAAAATTTTTAGTCGAATTTTTAATAAATGCCCTTTTATCATCTTGGTATTTTTGGGTATAACCTAATAAAATTTTGAGTTTCTTGGTTTTTTTTTGAATTTTTGTTAACATATGACATCGAAAAATTTCGGGTTTAAAAAATTTTTGTGCTCATTGCGTCTTATTAGATTATATCGCAAATGGTACTAGTGGTTATCTATTCAAATATTAAATTAATTGCATGATGTCGGAGTTACAATACGATATACTCAAATCGTCTATTCTACAGATGTGGATTTGACTCTTTAATTTTTTTCAGATCGAAACATTTACTTGATAAATGTGAAGATGAGCTAAATAGATACTGGAATATAATTTCGAACAATTTTTCATCGGTGAGTTATGATAATAAGAGGAAGCAAAAGTTAGTTTATAGAGTGTTACATTGTTGTGCTCCTAAAAATTTACAAGGATGAGTAGTGAATCGGCTGTTCTGGTGTTAATTAGAGTTTACTATTAATTTTCGATAAAAAATAAATTCTAAATTCAGGTAATTATTAAAAACATCAGTGTAATCGCATTATTATTCTTCCTGGTATTTTCTTTTCTTAATTTTTGTAAAATTTGAAGATGAAATTCACGATCGTAATAATTCATGAAATACCTCTTTATTTGAAGATTTTTAAAGTGTGCATAGTTTACTTACTAATCGATTAATAAAGTAATGCAGTATTTCATTTCAATTACAGCCCAAAGAAAGAGATACTCGGCCTTATTCGCGTAGTCCAGATTCCACTGCCAGCCATGACAATGCAATAAATATCACATCGGATAGAGGAAGGTACGTTTATGATCACCGGAAATGGAATAATTCTAGTGATTATCATCCAGATTCTACTACACTGAATGAAGGGCCATATGGTTCCTTGAAGTAAAAAAATATTTTTTTTGAATATAGCGATGTACGAAATCTAATAATAATATCTGTAATTGTTTTTTCAGCCACACAAATAACTGTCTTGATGTGAATAATGAAGTATCTTCTTCGTCGAGTAAAATCGATTCTTCAATGCATGTTCCGGACGGTACTTTTCCGTCGCTGTATTCGCGTAGAAGAGATAATAGTGTTGAGACTGAAAAATCCGATGGTGAAATCGATAATCCGCTTCAATTAATTATGAATACCGTAAAAAATCGAATTAGTCAGGATATTTTGAATCCATCTAGTCATTCGAATTACGGAATGTCTTCATCAGAAGAAATAGAAAGGTACGAAGGGACTTTGAAATCCCAATTCTTTGAAAATGAAATTCCTATAAAAAGTAATGAACGTGAAACTCACGATGAAAATAAACTTTCTTCCATGTTGGAAAAATTGATGGTTCGTCGTGAGAGTAGTTCAATGCTCGAAAAACCGAGTACTTCAAATGCAAATGTGGAGTCGTCGATTCCAGATTTGAATAATCTGAATTTGTCATCAGATAGTACTATGGATTCTCAACAGAAAAAAGATAAGCCTATCAGTCTTCGTGAGAAAATGGCACAAGACATAGGAATGTTGCATAAAGCAGGAGAAAGCAACAAAATTCACCCCTCTTTAAAACAATTGAAGTCTGATAAAAATCAATCGACTTCGTCTTCTTTTAAATTTGATTCAACGATTACACGACCAGATGATAAAGTATCTGAATCATCTCCGAAAGACAAAGATGATTATTACTTAAAAAGGTCATCCGAATCCCGAAGACATTCGGATCGCTATCCTCGTTCACCGCGTTCTCCCATATCAAATTCCAGAAAGTTGAGCAGAGAATCTCCCCATGTTTACCGCTCTCCTAAAGATTCGCTAGATGACTATCATAAATCTGATCGTAGAAGAAGATCAAGATCACACTCACGAGATAAACATTATGATAATTATTCTGAAAATTCTGCCAATAATAAAACTTCACCGAGAAATTCAATCAAAGATAGTAACCAGTCCAATGCTTTGGAAAGCTTTGTTAATAGTATTGGCCACGGGAGATGCCAGTCCAATGAACGAAGAGATGACGAAAACCAGAAGAAGTAAGTTTTTTCTCTGATATTTATTTTCTAGTTCATCATGTTATGTTAATGAATAATTTTGTTTTGCAGAGATAATAGGAATAGAAACGATACCGACGATTCAAAAGTGAGCTTGAAGGTTAAAAAGAAATCGTTTATGAAGTTCAAAGTTAACACCAATTTGCCTGCAAGTAAAATAGATCCAAATGTGGAAAGTAGTTCCGCAGAAGTACAACCGACATCTACACCTAACTATCGTGATATTCCTCCCCCATCTCCGATTTGTGCTCCTTCTCCACTGTATAGTTCATCACCAGCACACAGCGAATCGTCCACGGGTTCTCGAATTACACCTGCGGATCCAAGATTGGTTAAAATTAATAATATCAACGATAAACATGACGGATTTACAAAACATCATCAAGCTGATCCGCGTCTGAAGCCAGTGTTATCCAAGGGCAACGATCCACGGCTTGAACGTCAGCCATTT
This sequence comes from Ferrisia virgata, assembly GCA_900060175.1. Lineage (NCBI taxonomy): Eukaryota > Metazoa > Arthropoda > Insecta > Hemiptera > Pseudococcidae > Ferrisia > Ferrisia virgata. Next base: position 36,247 of record FIZR01020194.1, on the reverse strand, counting down.
CATAGAACAATGTACCATAAAGATCCGAGAACAGCGCTATCATCTGTTCCTACAGTACCTTTTGACAATGATATTCATTGGTCCAAAGGAAGTATACATCCCTCTGAAGCCAGCTCGTGTAATATTTCAAGGACATTGGATGTTGGATTTCCCAAAGATCCTAGAGTAACCCCATCACTTACGATACCAAAAGAAATTGATAAGCATCGTATAAGATCAGGAGTACATGTACCAGAGAGTGGATTTTCAAATATACCTGGAATGCCGGAAACTGGCATTTTGAGCGATACTGCAATGGCTGAAACTTCAATACCCAAAGATCCTCGATCATCAACATCTCAGTTCGCTACAAATAGAGCAAGTCATGACAGATTTCGTCCTAAAAGTGGAGTACAACTGGAGTTGAGCTGTTCTAAAGATCTGAAAACTGTAACTTCGTCTACTCCTGCAGTAGCGAAAGAGAATGATACAAACTACTCACCAGTTTCACAAAACAAACCAAAACCGCTCATGCGAGATTTAAATAGAAACAATAATTTTGTAAAGAATTCAAGACAGTTTTTGAATCACAAGAAATATCCTAAAGGAAACCAATTTTATTCATCTCGAAATGATACGAAGAAGGTTCGAAATAGCAATGATATTAAAGAACAAGTGAAGAAATCTAATGAGTTTTTAAGTCCTCTTCAAGATATCTTTCAAACTAGCGAAGTTGCTAAAACAGGTCGGGGTTATGGCGATCAGAGATCAAAAAAATTTTTTCAAAAGTCGAATTTGAAAAACTTTGTCATTCCAAAGTTGAAAAAAGCATCCTCTGAGATTGAAAAGCCCAAAAGAAATACAATCTCTTCTGTTGAAGAAAATGTGACGAAATATAATTCCTCCAACAATGATGACTGGAATAAGTGTTTAGATGATATAAGTTCTGAAAAATCTACTTCTAAGAAAGGAACGAAGAAAATTTTTCATGAAGATGAAGATGACGATTGGGATGCAGCCATATGTGATGATAATAGTGTAAGCAATGCTGTAACAACTCCTGCGAAATCATCTTTGCCTACAAATAGTTCTTGTGGCAATAATAGCAATAGTTCTAAATCTATTGATTCAGCTCCAGTAGATATTACAACCAGCATGGAAGAAGAAGAATGCTGGGATCCAGTCGATTCGCCTGTGGAGCATGCCAATGATGAAAACTTATCTGAAGATGTTGTTGAAGTTCCTTTAAAACATTCAATCACCATTGAGATAGATGATGATGATATTCAAGGTCACGACGACATTGAAGACCTCACTCAAGAGAAAAATTGCGATGAAGTAATCGAAATAGATGATAACGACGATTCGGAGAGGCCAAGAGATTGTGTCACTCAATCTGCGTCGCGAGAAACAACTGTCGATTGTACAAGGGTAGACTCATCCTCTGGTGTTCGTATTGATGAAGTGTATTCCCTGGAGCCAGGAAATTCAAACGAGGTGACATCAGCGCAGAGTTGCGCCGAACTGAAAGGAGAGTATGAGTCAGAAGTTCGGAAGCCATCTTCTGGACAAAGCTCAAGTGCAATAATTACTTCATCCGAAAACTGTAGTACGATTACGAGTAGTGAACGTTCCACCAATGATAACGTCAAACAAGTTGCACCAGCACTTCCAGCTAAGGAAAGTGATGAATCAAGAGATGAGATTTTAAAAACAGAGTTGTTAAACTATCTGGAGTCTCTCTCAAATCCACCAGAAATTTCAGAAAAAGATAAGCAATTATCAATTTTAGAATTCATCGTTACGTTGATTCCTAAAATCGATGCTGCATCAATTGCGGAGCTAAAAGACATAGTTTCGAGGCATAAAGATGGGAATCATAGCGAACCTGAAGAAGCATCAATTATTACCAAAGTTCCAGAACTACCCGTTGATGTTAAAAAGAAACCATCAGTAGCATCGGATAAAGGAAGGAAGAAGTGTAAAAAGAATAATCAAAAGCCTGTGGTGAAGTTAAAAGTGCCAACCAAGGTGAAAGGTCCGACTAGAAATAATTCAACCAAAAAAAGGCATATGACTGAATTGGATAAATTGCATGCGGACATTGAAAAAATGAAACATACCAAAAACAATGTCCTTGGAATTGGTGAAACAAGGAAATGTCGATTGCAACCTGAAAATTATTCGGAAAATAGAATGAACAGACGGTCAAATGAAGATTTCATGAGTTCAGAAAGTGAATTTGATGTAAAAATGAAGGGTGGAATTCGCAGAACCAGAAGTAAAGCGGATTTAGGTTCAGACTCTGATAGTATTTTGTCGAATAAGAAAATTAAATCTAAACCTTTGATATCAAGCGAAAGTTCAAGTGATGCAGGCAGTGAAGATGAAAGCATTTCAACCTCTGTTAGTAAACGATCTTTGACAAAGTACAAAAAAGACAAATTCGACGATATTCGTAAATTCAAAGCTTGCCCTAGACTAAAGAAAATCGCGCGGTTTGGCTCGGTATGTTACGAAGAATTTGAAGAACGTGAAGGTAGGAGAGATCCATCTTATATGTTGGAAAAACATTGTTCTAAAGAAGTTTCGGTTCTATTACCGAAGTATCCGGGCACATGCGATAATCTTGACTCATGTCTGTGCCATAACGAAGTACCGCTTTATGATATCAAACCTCAGTGTAGTCAAGGTGTAAAATCTAAGGTTGTTGATAACACGTTTTCCAAAATCAACGAAAAACCTGTATTTGCGGATTCGAAAACTGGCTGTCAATCTCCGAGGAAAAGAAAGCTGAAACGTGGCAAAACTTCTAAGTTACGAATGAAAATGAGTAAAAGCGGGCATTATCCAAATTGGCAAGTTGTGAACAAAGTTAAAAATCAAAAGAGTTCAGTTAAGAAAGAAGACGCTCTTGAAAATGACACCAATTCTTCGGATATTACGCAACTTGCTAGTAGTGTAGCATCTGACTCGCACTCTTCTTCATGCAAGCAGCCTGATACTGATTCATCCTCGATTTCCGATTCATCCTCGATTTCCCAAGTTAAGCAATCTGTAGAGAATACCGTTGCTGATGATGACGCAAATGATGAATTGAAGGATTTACCGTCGTATAATGCGTTCAAAAATCCCGATATAACTACAATCAAAATTGCTACAATTGGAGTTCGTCTGAGCGATTCGGCGTTGGTTTACATTTGCAAAACCGACGGTTGTGTTTACGAAAGCATGAACATTGAAATGTTTGTGCTTCATATCGCTTTTCTGCATAAAAATTGGAAAATCAACGCGGAATGCAAAATTTGTAGCAGCGCTAGGAAATACCAAAATTTGAAATCCGCATTTCGACATTTGCTGGATGAACATCTGGATGTTATTCCTGATCTAAATCCGAGTCAAACTTTGCCAAGTGTTCAAAGTAGGTTCTTTTTCAAGGTGTACGTATTATTGCTGAAACTTTATTCAAAATTATAATTTTTGTCATTCCTGCGATCAGTAAAAGAAGAACCGTTAGACGAAACACCAACGGACGACGTTATACTTGACGAAGAAACTACAAACGAAGGCCATATTCCTTCTGAAAATGGTGCTTCAACTTTTCAACCTGTTCCGGTTGCTGTAGTTCCGCCAACATTCCGATCGGTGTCTGTTTCAGTTCCTCCAAGAATACCGTCTCCAGAAAAAGTTCCTACTTCACTTCAGACTACCGTTATATTGAATAATCCGCCCAAAATTAGAGTTCGAAGATTTAGTGGCGATATACTATCAGGACCAGATTCGTCGAGTGATTCTCAACGTATGTTGAATTTATTAATCATTTTAGATATTTCGAAATAGATCTAAGCTATGAATTGAAGTATTCTAATTAAGGTCGATCAGGCTAATTGTAAACATATTTTAAATTTTCAGTTTTCCCTAATATCTTTGGTTAAGAAAGCATCAAAATCAATTTTTTTTTTGTTGAAAAGTCAAGCATACCACCTGAAACCACATAGTTTAAACTATCGATTCACGTATTAGAAAATAATTTTACATAAACCGAAGTTTACAGTTACCCGGCAAAACGTGGGTAATTATAAACGTATGCAAAAGAAGAAATAAACTAGTAAAAACTAGAATTTAATCGCAAAAAAATTGTAATTTGATTATTTCAGTAAACCGCTGAAACAGTAAACATTTTAAATTTTATACTTTTGAAAAACAAATTTACTGATAAAAATCACAGTTCCGTCATTTTAGACGTAAAATAAATTACATTAAAGGAAAGTAATTTGAATCAACTTGCCAAAAAAATTCAAAATAAACACACGGAGTATCTATTGTAGTGTTTACAATATTACCCCGAAAATGTGAAATTTTCAATAGGAATTGTAAAGACGGTAAAAATTGGCTAAATGAAATTTCAACAAGGTGAATACGAATAAATATTTCAAAATATGTATAAAATTAAACATTTTCAAAGTTCTTGAAAAAGTTTGATATTTAAGTTCAGATCTGAGAATTTTACTTTTATCTTATTTGGAGAAATCATTGTTTGCAGCAAGAAATTTGCAAAAATTGATGTTGATGGCCACACTATGCACCATTTTGAAATTTTTTTATGATTATTTTTCAATGTCCTATGTACTCTAACCTCGATTGACCGGTTATTGAATAAATTTAAATGCCTTGTTTGCAATCACCCTGTATTTACATTTACATTGATCGATCTTATGTACAATAGTTTACAATTTTTCAAATAATCTTTCAATTCATCTTCTTATGTGACAGAGTCGGTTTCAGATAAAATCCCCAAGTCACGAATAGAAGTTGATAATATTGTAGCCCATAATAATCGAAGATCTGTTTTTGTGAGTATTGTTTAATATGATTTCATCTAGTGAAATTTTTAATGCAGAATTAAACTTGGTAAATTCTTCCTTGATGTGTAGATTGAGGCTGAATGTAATGCAACTACGTTGTCGTCAAATGTGCCATCTTCGCATGTTGGTAATTTTATCGATCCGGCCAATATTCATCAAGTTCAACATACGGACAATTCTTCGTTGAGTGCTGTTTCTGAATTACCTGTTTTATCGTATAATTTTACGGAAACGGAATTGAGTTTGATACAGTTCTACAAATGCTCTGAGAAAACTTGCGGATTTTCTTCGAATCATAAAAAAGAATTTTTAAATCATTTACACAATGTACATAAAAGTGTGAAGAGTAAGTCTTTGAGTAATTGCGTGTTCAAATTGAAAGAAGAAAATTCTTGTGTTTTTTTTTCGCCTTGTTCTAAACACCTATGTGTAATCGATTTTGTAGGAAACAGAAAATTCGACCCCACATGTTTAACGTGTAAATATTGTGGTAAGAAATTTGACACACCCGAGATGCTAGTGATTCATATGGAAAAATACAAGCATTGCAAGTTTCAGTGCGCGTATTGCGAGTTCAGAGCTTCTAGACCAGTATTTTTGATGTGGCATTTGGTATGTTAATTGAACATAGTCTAGTTCATTCCCATCTATGTAATTGAAAAAATATAGTTATGTGTGCTCGATTTGTTTAGAAAAACAGTCACCCTGGGCTCTTCAAGATTCTAGTGCCTAATTTGGATGATAATAAAGACGATGTTATGAATGATTCAAGTGAAAATAAAGATCTAAAGGAAGTAGTGACTCCCTTGAGCTGTGTTCATTGTAAGTTTTTTGATACATTTTCAAATAAAGTAATCGTACGAATTCGGATAGATACGCTCAAGAGAGTAATTTTTTGATCTTAGGCTAGCTTGTTTATTAATATTAAATAATGCACGTTATTTAAATGTCCTCCTCGGTGAAATACAGTTTGAAATAAGATTCCAGAGGTATGCGGAATTCACTACTGTAGTTCGTTGGAAGATATTTTCAAATTGTTGAAAAAATTTAACATAATTTCACTCCAAATGCATTAAATTTACAAAAATGACCAAAAAATTTTGACATCAACTTTGAAATAGTATTCTTCGGAATTACGTGACGTGATATAAAACTTACTTTATCGTATGCATTGCCATGTTAGTAAAAGACGCAGTATACTGTTCTAAATTCTTGACGTAATTGTGATTTGTACGATCGAAGCACTAAATTTATTTTGCTTCGAATTCAAAAATAAATCATTGTGGTAATGTGTACAAGTGTGAGCTTATTCGTATTATTGTAGGTGGAAAAATAAGAAAACAAAAAACGTATGATGTTCGATAATTTTATGCGGTGTTTTTTTCTTCACGAAATTCCTGTTTCGATTTTAGGTAATAATTTTGAAACTGTTTCATTCGAACAATATAAAAACCACTGGAAGAGAAATCATTCACAGACCGATTCTTGGGAGTGTTTCATTTGCAAAACCCCTTACCTTTCGGTGGATCGTGGCTTAAACGTAAGTACTATGTTTATATTATCGAACGTAAGTTTTTTATCAGTTTGAATTTTGTTATTTTCTTTCATGACTTTATTCTTTAGCATTTGAAGTTGCACGGTTTCGGAGAATTTCAGTGCATTTATTGTACAAACGGAGCTGCGTCCGAAGAAATCATTGTAGCTCATTTATTGAGAGAACATTACACGTTGTATCCTAAAGCAGTGAAACGTATTACACCGCAGGTAATGGCGATATTACTTTGATTATATTTTACTCTTACAATGTGACTTTTAAAACATGAAAAATTCATGATTTTTTTGTGAATGGTAGAAATTTTAATATTGTGTTGATGCATGTAGAAATGAGGTGTAATTTTTTAGCTATTGATCAGAATATCCATCTTTCTTTCTCTGTCTCTTCCTGCTATTAACACATGTTGCTGGAAATCGAGCAACAGGTGTTTTATGACGTCATATCTAACAATTTTTGATTCATAAATAACATTTGGCAATTATTATCATTATTACATAACAACTATGAATGCTGTAAAAAACGTTTTGGAAGTCGTAAAATACGAAACTACTGAAAATTTAGTAAAAATGTATGTTATTTTCATTGTGTTACCTCAATTTACATTTCGATTACTGTGTTCGGTTGTGTAAAAAAATGTTTATTCATTCTGAAACAGAACTTACCATTTAAGATACAAGATGAATAATGTCTATGGTGTACCAAATCGTTCTTTTTGTTGAAGTGGGTTTCTATGGTGATGTGACATCAGCGATAAAAAATTATATCGCACAATGTAAGGGTTAGTCGTACGATTAGCGGTCAACTTACGTGTTAATTTTTTTTGCGCTCAACCGACATGCTCATATTCGGTTGATGAAGAAACACGTGTTTGGAAAGTTTCCAAAAAAATTTCATCTTTTCGAAAGTTTAATGTTGTTTTAAGGAAACACATTTTCTTAATATTTAGTAATGAATTTACTGTTATTCGAATAGAAAAATATCTTGTGCCGACTTGAATGAGGAGTACTGAATTGTTCTGGCTAAATATTTACATAGGCTAAAGTATCGTTTAAAGCTGTTAGATTCAATTCATTAAAATTTTTTAATTTTGCGTAGGATCCTGAATCGGCGAATAAATTCAACGATTACGTTGAAATATTGGATTTGGACCAACCGTTTGATAATCTAAAAAAATATTTTCGAATGATAAGTCAAAACAAAGCTTCAGCTGTGACTTTACACGCAGATACACCGGACGGAACAGTATCAGCTACCGGTATATACGTTTTGAATAAAGATAAAGAATATGTACTGAACGTATTGAACGTAGATGCGGCAGAAATATATCGAGATATGCATAAAGCCTCCTCAAATGACGGAAGCAAATCATCTGGAAAAAATCGTGAAAATAACGACGGTGTTTTGCTTCCAGTAAATGTAAAAGAAACCAGTGGTAATGCTGGTGATTCGAATAATGTTGATGTAATCGCAGTGTGTAGTTCGGACGACGATACCAGCGATAAATTAGTAATTAATGAAGAAACACTAGTCGCTTCGTCCAAAATAACGTCCAAGTCTTCTGATTCGAAAGAATTAAGCGGTGCGGATTTGTATAAGTGTGGCTTCGATGGTAAGATTTACTTGATAACAATTTAGTAAATGAATGAATTCGTAATGAAGCAATGAAACAAGATTTTTGAAAAGGTTGAACACGTTGTCTCAAATTACGAACTATGTAGTCTTTTCAGTTTACACGAATTTTATTGGATCTGGATTTTGAAACTCTTTCTTTTTTACGTTACCAAAAATCGGATTTTAAATAACTTTGTTTTTTTTTTAAACCAGATTTCGAACAATCTTGAACTGAATTAATCTATATTTTGAAAGTCTCAGAAGCTGCTACTCCGGTAGCTTTTAGAAATTGATTGTGGATTTTATTATCTGTTATCAGACATTTCTGAATAAATTGATAAACAGATAAAAGTATTTCAAAAGTTATCATTTAAAATACAAATTTCAACCGAATTTGAACCTTTTTTGGCATTTTAATGTTGATTAATGCAAATGTGTATTGTATCAACCTCTTTTGCACAATGATAACACACTTTTGATTGGGAATCAGAACTGTGGTAAGAGATCGTAATTTTTAAAATTTCAACACCTACATTGCTTTCTCAAAAATGAAAATTGCACAACAGAGCTACATTTCATAAAAAAGGCAATACTGTGTTTCGGATACTGATAACAAAAAATTTGTCAAATACTGTTCTTTTTGCCATACTTTTACTAGCGGGATTGTAGATTTTTGGTTTCTCGAAGCAGATTAATAGGTCTTAGAATTATATACATTTGCATATCTAGTTTGTTTGGTCTGAATGCTTTTGTACAAAAAAAAAAAAAAAAAATCGTCAGTATTAGGCCAGCCTGAGCTCACCAGTGAAATTTAAAAGTGCATATTTATCCTAATTTTATTCTTAAATATATAATTTTAGTACTTATTTCTGTGATAGTAAATTCGGAAATCACAAAAACACTGAAAGGTGAAGAAACAGACTTGACAAAAACAGAAAAATTTCACTTTTCTGTTCGATTTTGTGAAATTTAAATGTGCACCTGTTAATCTTGTGACATGGAAAGGTCGTTTAGCACTTACAAAAGCATCTTTTAAGATAGTTAAAAAGCCTTTTCTTTCAAAAATTTGAGAATGCTCATGTCTGTTTGATTGCACAATGTGAAATTTTAAAAGTTTTATTTTTTACTTTTTTACCTGAAAATTTATTGCACATTTCCAGTTTCATTCCCCTCGCCATATTATTAAATAAAATCAGACTATTACAGTCTGATCGACGTTCACTGTATGAGGAAAAGGAGCCGAGAGGAGCTCAAAAAACTTTAAAATTGAATAAAATTTTCAATCGACGTGATTTAAAAATGAATATTTTGTACATGTATTTTTGATTTTTGAACGCATATTTTTGCATATTTTCAGATTTTAAATGCATATTTTGATCTCATATAAAGTTATATACATTCCAACTCAACAGATTAATCTTCCACAGTGCACAATCCGGATTTTCAAAGAATCAGATTTAAATCGAAAAGTTTTGTTTTTTTTTTTTTTTTTTTTTTTTTTTTAATAAAAAGGTTACCCATCTGTCCTTTTGGAGATTTTAATCAGTCTTGTAACCTTGAAAAAGTTTTATAAAATTGAAAAAATATTTAAATTATTTGCAAAGTTTTTGAAAGCACAAAAACAAAAAAAAAAATGAACCGATGGGTAAGGATAGAGTTTCAAAAATTTAGGTGAGAAGTTTTCTCCTTGAATGGATAATTTTGAGACACCGAAAGTAATTTGTGTCGTGGTCCAATTTTTCTATCTTACTCTAGTAGAGCCTTTCATTTGAATACAATATAAGCCATTCTTTATTCATTCATTTGCTGAACTGTATTTTTGTATTATCAGATGTTTATGGAAAAATCTCAAATGTGGTGTATTTTTTTTTCCACAGGATGTACCGCGACTTTCGAAACATACGTGCCATTTAAAGAACATTTATCGATTTGTGACAATGCCCGTAATCGCACTTCTCCCAAGTGTCCACATTGTAATAAAACTTTCCAAAAAAATGCGGCTTTTTTGACCCACATTGGACTACATGGTATTCCAAGATTTATCTGTTCGTTATGTGACAGTCGTTTTCCAACGTCTAAGAAAGCAGAAGACCATATTAAACAAAACCACAAAGTGAATTCATTCAAAGTTATTCCAGCCAATCCTTTGAAAGACAATTCACATGAAGATCTGTACATTGTATTACCCAATTCAGTGAGTAAAATATTTTCATTTGCTTCACCCTTCTTCTTTATACGCGTATTAACATTACAATGTATGACGTAATACATATAAATGTGACAATATTTTGGAACAAATTTTGAAAAACTTGCATGATTTGTTGTTGTCTTCGGTGTAATGTTTAAGTCTATATGTCGAGTTTTGTTGATGACGAGAAGGATAAAACGAAAGTTATTTTTTCTCTTACACACTTGTCCTTGTCGTTGTGATGATTTTAGCCTTTTTTGTTTTTTTTTTCTTTTTTCTTTTTTTTTTCGTGATTTTCTGCCAATTTGCCACGGTGAAATCGTATTTCTTAAAGATATTTCTACATTTCTTTCTTTTCCGTTACTACTGTTTGTGTGTAAAATAACAAGTGTACCTAGTTGAATGTGGAAGTAACGAAATGTTAACGTGTACATTTTCAGCGTCCGCATTGTAAAACCCTTGAAAAGCAATTTTAATCGCGAAAGACGGACGCGTGCCGCCCTGCTAGCTGCGCGGATTAATTTGTCACAATTCCGTAGAAGCATTAAAAATACATATTTATGAAAATGGCGGATATCGAAGTTGTGTTTACTTTGTGTTTGCAGGAAAAGGGAGGCGGTAGAGGCAATAAACAATTTAAAAAAATTTCAGATTCGAAAAATTTGCCTTCAAACTCTACCACAATGACGACTAAACCAAAAGAAGCCGCCGATATCCCTGCTAAACAATTAACCACTGTATATAGTTTACAAGATGTGGAACAATATTTGCCAATGCAATTATTTCCTGAACCAGTCACTTGTGGCATCTGTTCGACATATAATTCGAAAGTACGCCAGAATATTATTGTTCATTTGGAATGCCATTCTACTACCGGATTAGTTTCGGTGAATGATATCACAAATCCTGTTCCGTGCACTGATAAATCGGAATTGATGTTTAACAAAATGACTAACCACGCCGCATTTAGCGCAAAAGCCGACGATAAAAAGATCAAATGTTTGATCGAAGTGAGTACACTGAATCGAGAAACTTAATTTCTGTGGAATTGAAAGTTCTAGTTCTTTTTTCCTCTTTTTTCTTTTTCATTTATTATTTTTTTTTAAATCGTTAAAGTTTTCGCGTATATGAATTTGTTCTGCTTTACGTTAAGTTTTTACTCGCTTTTCCGCTGTCTTTTGTCGTATAATTCGTTAGTGTTCTTTTTTCTTTTTCAAATTTTTTGAACGATACGTACGCTTTTTATTCATTTTTCACGTACGTTGCTTTGTTATGAACAATATTTTGTGTTTCATGACCAATAAATTGTAATCATTTATTTCATTTTGGTACTTGGAATGATGTGAAAAAAAAAGCCTGTGTTCGTTTGTATAAATTGTGGTGATGTTGATGCATTGTTTGCGGTAAAAGTGGGTTAGATTATAACTAAATCGTGTCGAAGGTGAACATTGCATGTGAAATGCTAGGCTCGCACGTTGGTGTCGTTAAGTTTTTTATGAACACCCGGTTACGTAAAATGATGTGTTTCAAATGCCGAGTTTCCGAAGGAAGAAATTTTCGACATGTTATTAATATCTACGTATTTTATATTTTGTTTCATACGCGCTTTAGATAGTTATGAAACTTATACGATTAATCAGTAATTTCCTATTTTTGTATAGAAGTTATACGTATTGTACTTATTAGCGCTATTTTAGCATTGTTCGTACGATCCGTCATCGAGTACTGCATGAATTACTCGAATCACTCATTTTTACCTTCTCGAAACGAAATGTTCTGTACAATTTGATATTTTCATTTCCGTATGTGAATTAAAAATCACACCTGAATCAGTTACTCGTAGTTCGCGAATTATAAGGTGTAATTCACCAGGTATCCAATCAAATGTTTTATGAGCGATCTCATGATCATGAAAAGTAAAAATTAGTTTGGAAGAACTAGTCACACTGGTAGAAAAGTGATGTTTAGCTGAATTTTTTGTTCGATTTACGAAACGATACTTACAAAAAAAAAAAAAACAACGCTAACGAGTTTTGTACTTCAACCAACCACGAGTTTTGATTCTCGTAAAGTCGAACTAGCGAAAGAATACGAACTTGGAAGACGATTCACGCCCTTCCTTGGTCGATTAGATGCATTTCTTTGCGTAATCTCTATTTTAGAAAAAAATCCAGACACGAAGCTTATCTTTTCGAGAACCAAACAATTTGATATTTATTGCTTATTGAAAGTGATCGCGTTATTAAAATTAATTTGCATAATAGGTAGATCATATTAACGTAGGTATAGCTGCTAAAGTTGTATTCGAAATCATCCTGCATATTTTTTAAACATTTCTGTAATCCTCATTTGGCAATTAATAACGATTGCGAATATTTTTTTTCCTTTGATTTTATTCTTCTAGAAAATGGAAGCGTATTCTGGAGACAAGAACGAAATCATTCCAGCATTCGTACCAAAAACTTTACGATACAGCTGTGGTGCTCCGGATTGCGTTTATAGATCGACTGACGCGATTAGGCTGAAGAGTCATTGGGAAACGTTGCACTCGGAATTGAATTTCAAGTACTTGATTAATTGTTTTAATGCATATGGGATGTGTTAATGATGTATGACCGGTCGTAGCTTTCTTGCGTGCTTTTTTATTGTTATGTCAAAATGAAACTGAAATTGAAATCTTTGCTTTTCTTGTAATCGCAATTCAATAACGGGTATCCATTTTTTTTTATGTTTTTGTTTTTAGCTGCCCTCATTGCGGCGTAGTTATTCCAGTTGAAAAGATACATACGCATTTAAGATATCATGATGGCAGATTGTACAAATGCTATTACTGTACTAAGTTACATTATCAAAGGCAAGTTAATAATTGTGTAAGAGTTATATGAAGGTGAGAGAAGTCTGAGCGAAGGTGTTGTACCTACATCCTATCGCGCATTAAATCCCCTCTTATTGATGATGTGCAATTCGAAATTTAATTTTTTTTTGTTAGTAAATTTTCTCACATTCTAATTCGTATTTACCATCGTGTAACATTCAACAAAATAATATTGAAATTTAGGCTCTCAGGGTGGTTTTTTTTTTTACTTAGTCTATTTGGGAAAATTGTAACAATATTGCTTTTGGTGCTATCTTGCGAAATATGTGTATGTGTGTATTGGAATTTCACTTTACGACATTAATATTCTAATATTTATACAATTTTTGCTATACATTGATTTTTTTTTATATTGGATTGGGATGAATTCAAGTTTTGTTTTTTGTGTTGAATGATTCAATTCGGAATTGTTTATATGCCATATATAAGCTTGCCAGTTTCCACACAAGAATATTCTACTCATCTTAAACGCTTTCTAAAGTCAGCTGTGTTTTTATATCTATCTGGTTCATGGAGTGATAGGAACCACAATTTAAATTCATGCTATGTTTGATCGACTAACATTTGAATTCAATTTTTTTTTTCATCAACTAAAAATGACCAATATTTTTGGTTCAAATGTTCATATTAGGTTATATATTTTTATAGGCAAGGTATCGAGAACCATCAACTGGAAAATCATCCAGGCGCATCATCCCAAATTCAAGTGATTAGAGAATTAACTCCGGATGAAATCGAAGAACTTTGTCGCGAAGCTAGATATCAAAGTGATGGATCAACCAATCGTAATATTGGTAATTAATGTTTAATTTATCCCTCAGTCAATTGATTAATAGGTTAATTTGAGCAACCTGCACAACGTACACAAACTACGCATTCTGTTAGTTGGAGAAGTTTAAGTTGTCCAGTATTAATGGAGCGACCTCACACATATTGCATAAAGCTATTCGAGGGACTCTGTACAAGTTGGATGAAACTACACAATTTACTGTGGAAATTTTGCATGGCTGGCAATCTAGTCTGGTTCTGGTACAAGGTTCGAAAAGGTCAGGCTTTTTTCACCAGTCTAATAATTGGTGAGTTACTGAAGTAGATTTCGTACCAAGTTCGTAAACCCGGTCGGGAACAAAATTCTAAGATCGAAATAAGAACTGGACCGGTATGGTCCTAAATTATTTTCCCGACCTTTTTGATTCCACGGGTGACTTATGTATATATATCCGTTTAAGGTCAAAGTGGCATCCGTTAGCGTAAATAGCGAACTGGCATCGCCACATTGGATCGCTTCTGAAGCGTTGCTCGTCTAATAACGCCTTCTATTTATTCAAATCTGATTGGCTAAACATGCCTACTGTTGGTAAATATATGATGAATTGCCCTAAAGAACAACCATAGTCCATCGGACACGATTTTACAAAAGAGGAATAATATCCACCTGTGTTAGTCACTTTCAATACTTTTGGTATTAATGATACAGCTGCTTAAAATTACATTTTAACCTATCACGACCATCATTTCCATCAATTTCAGTATTATTTTTCAAGCACAAGTTGTAATAATCATAATACAATATTTGGTATTTAAAATTACTGTGGAACAGTGGCACAAAAGTGGAAGGAGGAGGGGGTATTTTCTGACTTAGCCCCTTCCGTCACCTCCTGAGTGATTTTTTTGCAACAACAATTCATTTCTACGTGAGAATAAACGGTAAAATTCAGTATGTAGGCAAAATGTTTACCCTTGCTTTGCTCGAACTATATACTGTTTAATTTTCAAAAAAAAAATTTCGGAAAATTCAAAATATGATAGTATGTCCAATTGCCTACCGAAAGAACACGCGTTTCAAGAACATGGGAAAAGAATGCTGAGGACAACAAACAGGGGTGGCAACTTTCATATTGCCGCTGTTGCAAAAATGCACACGCGAAAAAAACGTGCTACACGCGAAATTTTTTTTTTTTCAAAGTAACCAAAAATTTTTAATTTTTAATTTTTTTTTCAAAGTAACCAAAAAACTGTACAATTGTTTTTTTCTTTATTGAATCAGTTCAAATATAGGGACATACCAAAGTGAAAAATACTGGGTGGGGATGAAATGCCAAATGCCAAAATTTTCAAATTTGAGGTCTAGTTACCCCCTTGTCCTTTTTTGGTCTCCTCATCTCCTGTTCAAATGTTAAGAATTTTTGCTACACTTGAAAAAAAATGTGATTTTTTGCTCTCGAAAAATTGAGGTTTTGCTACACGCGAATGAAATCTAGGTTGCCACCACTGACAACAAACCAATTAGAACGTACAGTTCCTTCAGTTTGAACGATCGGATTAGTTTGTTGTGAACTGCGTTGTTTTCTCAAGTTTTCCAAGCCCTTATTATTTTATTTTGACGTACAATAATAAGTCGTTATGGTATAGCAAGATTAGCTACTTGATTGGTTATTTGCAAAACAACATGAAGTCCAAATAGTAAAATTTTACAGAAGCTTCAAAAAACTGAGTATCTTCAACGAATTACTCAAAGAAAATGTCATACTTCAGTAATTAATTAGCTGAAAAAATCAAATAAAAACATTTTGAAACTGAAAAACGAAAAATGTTTTGGGTTTGGTTTGATTTTCATTCAGGTTTTTGTCATATTTTCATTACACTTTGTATTCGGTTACGGTTTATGACATTTCGGTTTCACATTTTTTCGGTTTTTTTGGTTTTTCCGGTTTTGGGGTTTTGGTTTACGGTTTCATGTAACATTTCTGCTATGCACAATGCAAGAATGTGATGCCAAGTTTTCATTTCAAGCCAAAAAGTTGAAAATCTTTATGTCCCCCTTACTAATTCATGTAGAAGGCTGAAGGCCGATTTTTGTTGCTTTTGTTATATAACTTACAATTACTTACGGATGGTTCAGAAACAAACAAAACAAAAATTTTTTGGGACCTTTGCTCTTCAGCGGTACAGTACTAGCTCCCTAAAATTGGAATAAACATGACTAAATTTTGATGTACGGTCTTCCCTAATTCTCCACTCTTGCAGTATTCAAATTGGGCACTTATCCGAACATACTAGTCAGAGTTGAGTGATTTTGGACTTTGGTTTGTATTGAGGCTATTAACTCTACTCAAAAAGTAAAAAAATATTTGGCATACCTACCTAAAGTTGGTTCAAATAGTCTTCTAGCCTTCTAGACGTGTAAGGCTAGAAAGCAGATTTTAATGATATCCCTTACTACAAGTCTGCCGCGCCATGCGTAGATTGGCAGATTGAAGATTTGAAAATAGTGAAGGCTTGGTTAATTATTATTCCCAAAGGTAAAGGGAGTCAGATTTATGTCGCAATTCGAATCGCTCTATCTCTGGGTTCGAAAAAAATTTCGGACCGGTACGAAATCAAAATAGTTCATTTTGGACCATTTTTCCTAATGTACAGTCCGGTCCAGTCCAAAATTATGACGGATCGCCAGCCCTGAAATTTTGTGCAATAGGTTGTGCAGCTTCTGAAATACTTGTGGTTCAGTTTTCAATCATTTGTGATAAGGTGATCAGTGATTCATAATTTTTAGCTTGTTGTCTTTACATTTATTTTGTTTTTGTAATTAATTGCAATACATTCGACTAAAATAATTGTCTGTGAAAGTATTGTCGACGCATCTTCAGTTTGGTAGGTAAATTTTTTGAAATGAAAACAAATTACCTTACACATCTTATGCAAAACCACTCGGGTGATTGTGCATCACCAAATTTCCCAGATGATATACAACATTGTACAGAAATGTTCAGCGTGTAACTTGTGCAATTTTGCCCGAATTAACCTAATCACTTGATGCGTTTAAATAGATTAATAGATAAGCTATGAATTATTTGTTGTGTGTATTCACCGACGAACACTCCATTTCCAGTCACATATTCGAGAACTAGTTTGTGGAAATGCAATTTATGCAAAAGCTATCCGGTTATGTCTGAAGATCTCATAAAATCGCATTGCTCTTCGTGCCATCGTGTCAGCCAACAGTACAAATGTTGCTTATGTAATTTTGCCGACGACGAGAAAAATGAAGTGAATAAGCATATGAATGAAAAACACGAATCAGTTTCGCAGGTTGTCGTAGCTATTTATAGAGAGGTAATTGAACAATTACTAGAATAGTTGGTGACTGCATTGTACGAACGTTGCATCTAAAATGAAAATTTTTCCCTCAGATAAACACCGACGGTGACACGAATTCCCAATCTTCATCAACTACATCGAGTCCTTGTAAAGCAAGAAAGAATTCTCAGTGTGCAAATGTGTCAGATGGACAGCAGCAAGTTATTTCTAATCGTTTTGAAAAAAGTACCGTGAATAAATCGAAAAATGATGATTCATCACGAAGCGAAATAGACGATTCACAAATTTCCGAAATGAACGATCTACTCATATTACCGTTACCTAATAATCGCTTTAAATGTCCTTTCTGTAAAGAATATAACACATCGGATAGAAGAAGTATGATGGAGCATTTGTATCAAGAAAAGAACTACGAAAGGTACGGTTAGCAATTTTTTAAATTTTACGTTAAACTTTTTTTTCTTCTAATTGAAATTTTTTATTGTACAGATATGTTTGCTACGATTGTGGAACTCACAGTGTGACCGAAGATGAGATTAGAAAGCATGCTGAAAGTAAACACGGTGAAATTATCAACGTTGGTAAATTCTCGGAAGATGAAGTTATCGAGAAACAAGTAGGTCAAAATGATTTTTTGGTGGTAATTTTCTTACGACTCATTAATTAATTAATTAAGGTTTTTGTAGGCAATGCTCTGAAGGTACGAATTTTTCAGTGCGTTTTAATTGTAATATCATTCTATATTTATTTTTAATTCTTATAATTTTTATTGAATTTTATTATGAAAAAAGTTCATCGGTATGTAAATTTGGTAGGCGTTTTTGAAATTATTAGATAATGTAATGCTGAATTAATATTTTTGGGTTACAGGTTGAACAGATATTGGATTATCAACAGAGTAAATTTAGTCAAATTGAGAACGAAGTTTCAATTGAAATTTCTTCAGGAGAAGAAGACGAAGAAAATAATTCGAAAATTTCGAAAATTATATCTTCTAGCGAAAAGTCACCCTTAGCTTCGGGAGTCTTGACGGGTATGTAGTTATATTTCCAAGTTTTTCATAGTTATACTTTCTACGTTCAACATTTTTTCATTTTATTCCGATAGAATTTCGTTGCCCTCAGTGTGCTAAAGTGTGTTCAAATTCAGCTGGATTAAAAAATCATATAAACTTCAAACATGTAAAAAAGTATGTATGTATGTTGATTTCTTCATTCAACATTATTAATTTTGAGGTGATCTGTACTAATAAGGATTAACTTTCATAAATAGACATTTATAAAATTTCCAACAAGAACAGTTTGAAATTTTCGAGATTCACTTCTCGAGTCGTTTATGTCAATTCAAATTATTAGAAACTTGCATTGATATTTTTCAGAAGAAAAAATAAAGTTCAACCACAAACTCCGGTATTAATCCAACAGAAGCCTGAAGCCAAAATAAGTCCAGGTACTATAGTGTCAAATGTCGGAGGCGTTTATCCATGTTCTTATTGTCAGAAGGAATTCACTTCGGCGGGTGCAATTGCAAAACATCTTTGCATTTGTCCCAAATATTCTAATTCTAGCGACAAATCTGGAATAAAAGTGAGCGAAATCAAGGTATTAACCAGCAACCGGGTATTAGCATGTTCATACTGCGGCAAAAGATGTCCTACAGAGGATTTAGATGATCATATTTCTTTATGTAAAACTCAAAAAATGAATCCTTTTCAGCGGAGTAAACGTTGCGAGATGTGTCTCGTGGAAGTTGACGAATCATCGAAAGAGAAACACATGAAGCGTAAACATCAACCGATGGAATGTTTGAATTGCAAAAAAGTATTATTGGGAAGCGATGCTCTAGATGATCACGTACGTCAATCGTTGATCAACATCAGCGGTTCAAATGTAGACTGTATCGCTGAAGCGAAAGAGGTTGTTATAATGTGCCCTTATTGTCCTACCGGATTAGTTGGACTATCATTCGATAAATACACTTACATTTCGGATCACATCGCAAAAAAGCACAGTCCAGTTGAAAATCCACCGAAAAGAATTAGCGTGAAAATTGACGAAGCTGTGCGAGAATTGTTGGATTCGGAAATATCTTTAATGCAAAGTAAATACAATCAAGAACAGCAAGGTATGAATTCACTGACTTTGCCGGTTAATAAAAAGAAAAAAAGAAACGTAGCTGTGAAATCGACCTCACGAATTTTGGCCACGAATATTTCTAACGTTTCCGATGGAAGAACAACGTCTGCGTTGAAAATTCAGCGAATCGACGGTGATACGACAGCTACCAACGAAAGTGCTCAATCTTGTCCTGTACCAAAAATCAATATAATTTATAAAGGTTCAAAGGGGTGAATGCGTTTTTGATCTCATTGTATTTCGAATCAAAATACTTAGGTCTCGTTTTGACTAGCTACGAGTGTACCTTAGAAGTGATTTTTTGAAAAACCGACCATACGTATTTCATGATAAATATATCATAAATTAGGAATTCGTGTGAAACGTGTAGAATTTATCGCACTAGTTCTGTGGCCGTTATAAACGAGACTTTTTAAATAACTCAAGGTACGGAACTTTAATTTTGTAGTATTATTTTGTTTTTATTGATATTTTTATTCCTTCAACGATCGATTATATTGTCGGAGATTACTTTTACTCTTTTGTTTTTTAATTTTTTTCATAGTTATTGTTGTTTGATAGGTAGTATTTTTTCGTAATAATTCTGTTTGCGAAATAATTTATCAAATTTGTTCAATTTATTAGTTTTTTGTTGAACGTGAGTGTAACGTGATAGCAATGAAATTTATAATGGTAATCATATTTATGTATAAGTATTGTACGTAGTTTTTTTTCAATCGCTGTCACTCAAAACATTTGAACTTTTTCCCCCTGGACTCTTAGTATGTTACCATTAAGCGCATGATATACCATCATAAAAAAAATTACTCTTATGTTGCATTTTTTGATCAATTTTTTTTATAACAAGTTTGTGGAGTATAAATTTAGTATATTATTTTGGCTCATGCGGACGCTTTATGAGTTTTACTGTAAATAGTGTTGAAATATTTGTTGCGCCTAAGTATTTTTGTCGGAATTTACTATTATTGTTCCATATGTTGTTTCTTTTCCTTTGAATTTCATGATTTACCATTACATTTATGTATCTTGCTGATTCTTTCTAGTAGTTGTTTGTTACAGAATGATACAAGAATGTAAGAATGTATAAAAATACAATAAGTTTGTATAATAAGTTATAGGATCGTATAAACTGTGATGTCTCGTTTTTTATTTGTTATTAAGGTTGGATTAAATGATGTAAACTCGCCTGTGAAAAATTTGGTACTGATTTAGATTATGTATTATGTTGTCTGGTTAGTCTAAAAACTATATTCCGGTGTAATATACATTATAGTTTAATTCAGTTTAATTTCAATTTTAGTTCAATTAGTTTATTACTGCTGATTTGCGCCTAATTCACTCAATTTTTTGTTTCTGCTGTAAATCTAAGATAAAGGAGCCATGTTTTTTAATCTCATAAGAATTTATTTTTTTATATTTTTGATTCTAATTTAGTATCGCGAAGTATTGTAGTATCGAATTTTGTAAAAATTTTCCATAACGTTGGCGATACAGCCAATATTAATTTTAAAAATGTGATATTTTGTACGATTTTTTTTTACTTTTAGTTTGCGTTTTGTATTTTTATTTTACCTTCTATTACCCATGTATTATGTTGTTGTAAATATGAGGGATTGAATTAAATCGGTCAATTTTTTTTAATTCTTCATTTATTTAATTTCGTTATATAATGTTTTAAATCGTGCATCTGCCATCAATCGAATTAGAGTCTTTGTTTAATATGTATTTTGGGTACAACCTGTATCTAAATTTATTTATTAACTTCTGTGGTGTTGGTAAGTTTTGTGCATCTACTATCTACATCTACATTTGAATCATGCACGTGCGTTTGTATATCAGTTTTAAAATCTCGTATGAAATTAAGATTGAAAATTTTCAAATGAAGAATAGCTTGACTACTGATTTAAAGAGGTTTTTTAGAATTCAGACCTTCAGCCTCGTATTTAATGCTCAAAATATGATAGTTTGAATTTGGGTATAACGCTGTACTAATTAAGAAAATTTTAGCTCAACAACCAGTCATGTTATTATTTGAATTTCAGTTGATATCAATGATGAATACAATTATTTATTCATCTCAGCCTTTTATGTAAACTAATAGAAAGGAAAAACGAAATGAAAGATTTAATATTGCTTAAAAAGTTTAATAATTACAAATTCAGCAGTTACGAATTGAATATTTCTGCAGCAGTTCATAACAATTATTCATAAAAAAGAAATAAAGAACGACAGAAAAGTGTCATTTTTTTGTAGCTAAACTACTTTTTTACATGTCGAGTCATAAAACAATATTCTGTAATCGGCGAATTTTGCGAGCTCCATCTACTTGTCGAGTCTGTGTTTTGTTTGTTTCGTGTTGGTGTTGGTGTTTCATTTCGAATATCAGTTGGTGGTGTTAAATGTTATCACTGTTCGTGAAGTGTTGTTCCAGCTAAGCTTTGTTCTTGTTAATTAATTGTTTTATTAGAACATCCTAATTATAATTATTTATCAAAATGATGACCAATATAATTAATAATTCTTCACTTCAGAGTGAAGAAGCGTTTGATTTTCTATTCAAAATTGTTTTAATTGGTGATTGTGGTACTGGTAAAACTTGTGTCGTTCAACGTTTCCGTTCAGGAACTTACATTGAACGTCAAGGAAGCACTATAGGAGTTGATTTCTCGATGAAAACAATATTTTTGGATGGTAAAAAAATTAAGGTCAGTTATAGTTTTGCTATATTACCATATTTACTTAGTATAATTTAATTGAGAAAGCTGAAAATTAAGTCCAGTCGAAATCCTACCTACTTGCCATGTATTGGCTTTTTTGTCTATTTCAAAGTACTCGTAATTTATGAGTCATATTCTAACGTTGAATGTACTCTTGATAAATTATCATCGAGTCAGCCGTGAAATTTGAATCTTCCGAGTTTGTTTCTTAATCTATAAAGCTATAGGTATTTGAAACTTCAATATTTTCACTTTCCATTCAGTTCTTTGTTAAAATATTTACTTCATTGTTGTTTTTTTGGCGATATATTGTAATGTAGATTAATCGAATGTATCACGTTAATAAAATTTGCAACTTTTTCGTTTCAGTTGCAAATATGGGACACTGCTGGTCAAGAAAGATTCAGAACAATTACTCAAAGTTATTACCGTTCCGCCAATGGAGTTATAATCGGTTAGTGTACGCCACGAGTAAGACTGGTAAAGTTTCGTAATTATGAACAAGAGAATGGAAACAATTTGACGAATTTTATTATTTACCCTTCGTCCGAATTCTATGATTTAGTTTTTGAATAAACGTGTGCAAGAAGCATGTATAGTCTTTATTTCATCGTCGTTGGCGTGAAGGTCATGATGCGATGTGTCATTTACTTTGTATACCCACATTGAATTAAAATTTATAAAATTATTTATTATTCCATTTCCATGATTTTCGATGGTCGTCCTCTAGCTGACCGCAGCCTGAATAATATCTCGGTGATTATCCTTTATCGATGTTACGTTTTTATTTTTCTAGTTTACGATATCACCAAACGCTCGACGTTCTTAAACTTACAAAGATGGATTGAAGAAGTTAGAAGGTACACTGGTTCGAACGTACTGCTTATTTTAGTTGGTAAGCGTTTGCTTTTCGTGTTTAAACTTTTAAATTTGATATTAATTTATGTAATGATAAAGCATCGGTATTTAGACATAAAATTATTATAATACATGTTTTGTATACTTTTAGGAAACAAATGCGATTTAGAGAGTGAAAGAGAAGTGCAGCTATCAGAAGCTGAAGAAATGCGTGATTATGTCCCCGAAATAATGTACGTGCTGGAAACGTCTGCCAAAGAGAATAAAAACATCGATGATATTTTCATTTGTTTGGCTGCTGAATTGAAGGTAATAACAATTGTATGAAAGTTAATTAAAATGTTAATAGGTACGTATTTTAATGAGTTATCGCGATAGCAACTTTCATTTAGAATACTGATGGAATATCTCGTTGTTCTGGTATTATAATGCAGAAAAAAATAATCTTTGCGCAATGCGATTGCTTTCGTTTTTGTATAATATGAAAGAATACGTATTTTTTCCTGTTAGACCCGATATTAGTTCTTTTATGGTATTATCATTTTTGGCCTCCTGTAAATTTTAGAAACATGTAATTGATAAAATTCAATTTTTTTTTGGAATTACTGGAATGTATTATTCAATTTCAGAAAAGACACGATCAGATGGCTAGCGTCGAAAATAATGATGACGAAGAAGAACCAGTGAATTTATCAGAAAGTGAAACTGTCTCGCAGTGTAATACTTGTAGTGTACATTAAATGCACTAACAATTTTGGAAATTTCAAATTTAAATAACGTTATTGATACAGTATTATTCCACACTATACATATAAAACATTCTTCAAATTCATAATAAGTGTAGTAATTCTGTTTCTATTTTACGATAAAAATCGTACCAAAAAAGTATAATAGAAAGTAATTTAATAAGAGGGATTCTTTATATTAATTGATAATCAAAAGTAAGGGGCATCTATATAAATATCTGAAATTTCAAAGTATTAATATTTATTTTCTTACTTACGTATATAGATTTTTACACGAAACACTGTAACTTAGTAGAATTAATGGTCACCAAATTTTTTACATTATTTTCTTTATAGAATGTGGGCAAAGTTTCGGAATTGGTTGGTTACCATAATTTTTTGGGGCCATTTGCATTTAAACTCGAGAGTTTATAAAGTCTGCATACCAGCCTTGAAATGTATTATTGTAGTCATTGTAAAGAATTCAAACGGGTAAATTGTTAGAATATCATTGGAAATTTCTATTCTTGATCATATCATACAAAACTACAAGAGTATTCGAATCTAGGTCCGCTGGTTTTTTACATTCTCATGGCATACAGTTTAAAATATTACATCGTTTCATGTCAAGGATATGCAATATTTTAGTTGATTATTTCATTTAATGTAAATAGTTATGAAAACATAATTGTATTCGAACGATAACATTTACATGTTCGAGCCTGTTTAAAATCAGTAATTTGGTAATAGGTAAGGTACATACCGCAACATCACCGTCATGTTTACCATTCTAACTTGCCTGTTTGTTTAATGCTGTGATATAATAATTGCGCTTTATTTTTAGAGTTTCATTGTTTTTTTTTTTCATTCTTTTTAATATGTTTTAGAAACCGTTTTTATTGTTTCTTGGGGTGTATGTATTATGTAGTCTACTGTATTTAGGTATTACGAATTCACGTGATTAGTGGCAACGTTTTAATGAATTCCTCGGCGCTCATGATAGATGAAAACAATCTGTTGTATCCGATTTACATATGATCTCATTTTCTATAGTTCCTTGACATTAATATTTTGAAAAACGAAATTTCAATCTTTCAGTAATCGCATATTATACATCATATTAAAACATCGATATTCTGATTAAAATACGATGCATCGATCGATATTTTGCGTGGAACTTGTTACACTGACTAGCTCGTGTCTTTTTGAATGTGTTTACATGGGTTGTATTTCGAAACTGCGGTACTGTTTAATAAAATTCAAAAATCACGTGCTACGACAATAACGACGATCTTCATTCATTTTGTATTTACATTATTCCATTTTATAAATAATATGCAGTTTGTTTTTCTAAAAAATGAATTCTTGTCATTAATTCAATTTTAATAGGATTTAATTTTAATTTTCGTTATTATGTATTATCACTGGATTGTACTATTTGGATTTTATTCTGACCAGCTATACTTATAGGTGTCTAATATTAATCATGTATACATTACATATTGTGTAAATATAGTATTTTGTTTGTACTATTTCATTTATTGGACTAGCCAACGTCAAATTTAAATGGAATTGTTCAAAATTATATCCACAAATGACATTTAAGAAGACGTATATTATACAGTAGATTCCGCTTATTGTGTATACGGTTAATAGGATAATTCGCTTACTGGAATTGAAAAGGGTTGGAACCGAACGTTTGCATCTTTCTATGTTATGCAAGTTGTATCACTTATTTGGTGAAAAAAACATTGCACTCGGGTAATAGAATTGATCATTGTATACGAGTTGAAAAAAAACCACGAAATTTATCAATCAACTTCTCGTTTTAATCATGATTCTCATTTAGCTATCGTGGAACTGTTTCAAAATAGGGGTTTCACACTATAAAGTCTTGATAAGAATGAATAAATTACCCTTTTACTATCAATTCTCGAAGATATTTACTCAAATACGTATGAAGAATAGGGAAACATCGATCAGAATATAGCCGCTTCTTGTCCTACCGAAGACGAATTTTTGTTGTGTACGAATCATCTAAAGCAACCGGATGACGAAATTGATAAAGGGAACGATCTACTTTCCATCTCCTTCTCATCAAGAAACGCTGAAAGAATTGAAGTTCCATCAAATGGCGTGCAATACCACAGTGAAACGCTCGATCTTCATAACGACTCTGTTAAATTTATACATCAAACACTCGAAAAAAAAAACTAAATGTCGAAAAAAGAAATGAATTTTTCCCCAAGAAATGATATTTTCATTTTTTTGTGTTTAATGATTCCGTCGGTAATTGGAATATTTCGCTTTGTAGAATTAAACCGAACCCTACTTCAATTAAACTTACATCGTCCCAACTCGATCCTAATCAGCGAAATCTGCTGTATAAAAATTTAACCGCAGTTACATGAGTAAATTTTTTTTTGAAAATATTTTTCAGCGATGAATGTCATTTTTTATTTTTTTATTTTTAGAAGTTTATTTATCACACAATCCTGTATCCTGGCAACTATATTCATACAAACTGCTCAAAGTTATTTAAGACTTCGATCAAAATTTACGATGCGTTTATTTCATCGTAAGAATTTTATTCGAAGCCGTATAATTGAAAAATCAATTATACATTGGAAATACGTGCGTAGTTAATACGAAGCATTGAAATAAATAAATTTTCGAGGGAAATGCATTAACACGAATGAACATTGTATTTTTAAATGTGAAGTTGGTATAGGCAACATATATGACTCCAACGCGTTAATTTTTATTGAATGAGTTTTTGCTGGTGGAATTTTTTGTTCAACATAATAATGAATAGCGATTTCATTAATTTCATCGAACAGTTTTTAATACTACATTTTCTTGATACTGATATACTCTCTATAAATAAACTTACATTATAAACACTTCGGTTTCTGTATGTTGTTGATAGCTTTATGAAATTAACCTAGTTAACACGTTTTTTCAAAACAATAAATCCTAGTTTCAAAAAGATAAAAGGAAGAACAAAAGAAAAAAAATATTAAAAACAAATTTTTTAGACATATTTTAGAAAGTAAGTACCTAAACTATGCACAGGTTGAAATTACGATGAAGTTTTGTTAAAAATTCAAAACACACGCATTTAACCAAAACAATACGAAAATTAGTATCACGCTTTTTCCGTGCAAACACGCTGCGCATAATTACCAACTAAAGAAAATGCAAATAAGCTATCAATTACTGGTAAAGGCACGAGACAATCTTATCACTCGCACGTTACGTTAAATTATATTCCTTCCGCTAAGAAACTAATAAATTAGTTGAGTAATTGTATCATTATTAGGCCATTGAAATTACATTAAATCTGTCTGGAAACTAGACTTTTTTATTCGATTGCCTTAAGGCGTAAAAATAACTCATTCTCGTTAGGTATCTGATGTTTAATAACAAAAAAAAAAAAAAAAAAAAAAGCATGCAGACGGATAATTTAATTGGATTTAGGTATACATTTTCTATCGTTCATGAAGAAAAATTAGTATTTTACTAATACATGCACGTATGTTTAGGTAATTTCGTAAATGTGATAAAATTGGAAAAACATTTTCTCACAGCATTTTCTTATGCGTACCTAGCTATCTACTCGAAATATCAATATTCGCCTTGTTCCGGTAATCATAATGTATTTGTTCATAACGTCCGCCAGCTTATTCAAACAAATACGACTAATTACTTGTGGCACCAAAACTAGAATAAAAAAGAAAATAGAAGTATTTGTTAAATTTTCGCGTTACAGGCATAAATATTAGGGATAATTTAGTAATTGTTGCAGATTTACTGATGACCTAAGTGCAGGGGGTATCCCATTGACCTAAAGACCCCCTCTATTTTTATTAACGTGCTAAATATCAGTGATGACTTCTCTAGAATTCTTCTTCGCTATCTATTTCACGTATAGTTTTAATTCTTATATTGTCGTATGGCGATGTTTTACGGAAATGTTTAAAACTTTGTTAGTGCGGAAAATTTTGAAGATTGTTTCTTAAATTTTTTGTTTTTTTTTTTTTTTTATACATAAAATAAATATCAATTAATTTTCAAATAAAATGTTAATGATTTTTTAATATGTGATTTAAATTACATACAATTAATGTTCGAAGTTGGTTAAAAATATCCTGCTTCATATCAGGTATGACTTTGTTTTGAAAATTATTTCTGACCTTTTTTTTTCAATATTTATCTAGATACGATGCATATTATATGTAATGATTAGGAACCCGGTGGTTAGTTACTTGTAAATATTTATTTGAATTCAAGTATAAAACCTGTATGTATATATTTTTCATTACGTACATGTGGATTCGAGAATTCCATCTTTTCGTTTTCTATTGGTGCTTTTTTTATGTGAATAATTTTATACTTATGGAGTATTTCAAAAGCGTAGTCTCCCCATTTAAACGCTATCTACCGACATGCAGTTTAACTTTATCATCGAATGTCTTTTGCTCCTATTTTTATATCTTTGGTACACGTTATGTACACGTTCAAAGTACGTTGAATTTTTTGAGGGTATTTTAGAAGAAAATGAGCAATCTGCTAAATGATTAGTTTACGCCTTAAGCAATTTTTTTGCATTTGAATAAAACAGTAGGTTTGGATAAGATCTAAAGTTCAAAACCAGTTGGTAATCGTGTTCTTCCGGGTCGAACATACGCATATACATAGGTGCCCATTGCAAATTTAAAATTCCCGTAAATATAATTTTTCGCGCATATTTAAACGATATAAAATTATTTCATCGAAAGATAGTACGATACATACAGTATTTAATTGGCTGAAAAAACACGTAGGTTCTCTAGTAATTCCTCCCAATCAAAACCTGTAGACTACGAATAAAAAAAATTGAGTTGAACTATCTGAACGGTAAATTTTTCAATCTGTTATTTGATATTGATCTTAATAGAGTTTTGCCTCGTGTTATGCGACTCTTTGATAAACTATCGAATGCTTATCTGTTAGGTATATTTGGTAAGTTCATGTGTATTGCTGGTATATGCTGTAATATTGAGAATAAAAACAGAAAAATAACCGAATTTCATCAGTTTCCGCAAATCAATTCCGCTCGAATGAAAAAAACGCAACAGTGAAAATTATTAAAGGTTTCATTTGACCCATATCAAATAAAAGAACTTTTTCATTCTTAGTTTCACCAATTTTTCGAATTCTCTTTTCGCTTACACTTGTATAACTTCTCTGCCAGCCGAGTAAGTACTTCAAAGGAATTGCTTCATTGTCAAATTTTATCTAGTGTTTCTTTCGTTGAGTATTTTTTTTTCATTAATGAAAGAACAGCAGTAACAGGTGTTAGGTACGAATAGAATTACTATGCACAGTAAAAATGAATCAATAAATTTTTGAAGTGCAAATTTAATAGCGATATAACTTTTAAAATACCTACATAGACGTTAAATTGGCAAGATAATCATTCTGAAAGTACATAAACATATAAGTATTGATTGGAAATTTATGATATAAATCATGTTTAATTATACTACTCATCAAAATCGTCTTTAAAATCGTGTAAAGATATATAGCTATTTAGACTTTGATAGTATCATAAGTAAATGATACTTATCCAGTTTAACATCTGTAAGGTAAAATAATATATTAATTGCTCGTTATGTACATACAACAGCGTAGTATAACGTTGTAACATAATTTAGGTTTTGTGATTGGTTGTTAACTTCACGACAATAATTTAACCGCTGGTCATTGGTGTTGACACGTTGTGTTTTTACTTAATGATTTTTATTTCCCGGTAACTTGTTAGTTTATGCGTTAAACAAGGCGAATGAATCCGCCTTTCAGACTGTACCACCAATCGAGTTAATTTTTACTTGTGCCGAACTAAACAGTAGAACATGATGTAGGTAAATATCTAATCTATACAAGCGCAAGTAATTATAATGATAGGACGGGGAATTCTCAAAAAATTCTTGTGACTTTTCTAATAACACGAAATTATACTTTACAATGTGAAGATACAGATACCTATGTAGTTGCAATATTCGCGAAAAAAATAACACAATTACCGATCTTAAATTCAATTGGTTTCTACGAATTTTAAATTGACCCGATCACTTGAACTAGTTCAACGTCATGTGTGTCTAGTTTAACTGGTTACTTGCTGATTTAATTCATAACTCATCGAAGGTGGAATGTTGTGTTCATAATAATAGGATTGTGCATAAAACATATTATATCAGCTTTACGTATTCCGCGTGTTTTCCCTTCATTGTGCGCGTCTATGGAAACGATTTTGTCAATTTATTATAGGTATCTAGCACAGAAATTTTTAAATTTTGCGTGTATCAAGTTGATACGTGGATGAAGATGAGGAAGTGTTTCTTAATTCGTACCTATGTATTAAAAGAAATATGTAAGTGGATTATTTGGATTTCGGATCTTATTTAAATTGTACATTAAATTTTCTAGATCAGGATAGCATAGCATTAATTTTAAATTCGGAAAACTTGGTTACAAATTTACGAGTACAAAAATAGTTAGGTACTATAAAGTTTGTGCAATTTATTCGAGCAGCTGGATGGGAACCAAAAAAAAAAGTTATTGTATAGCATTTTTAAAAATTAAAAAAACCAAAAACTGAATCAGCAAAATAGTAATAAGCAAAAACAAACCAAATTTTTTCGTTTTAATTTTTTTTTTTTTTTTTTGAAAGTAAAAATATGAATAGGTAATAATCAAATATAATGTTGAAAATTTGAAAAATTCGTCAAAAGAACAAGAAAATGAGCAAAATATGTTTTTAAATGATTTTTTTATTTTCTTGAACCATATTTCGTTCATTTTAAAAATTTTATCTTTATATTTGATTACTACATATTTGTATTTTTACTTTCAAAAAAAAATAAAAAAAAAAAAACAAAGAAAATTGGTTAATTTTTTTATTTATTATTCTAATTTACAAAAAAAATTATTTAAAACATATTTCGCTCATTTTCTAGTTCTTTTTATGAATTCTATGTTTGATTATTAGGCATTTATATTTTTACTTTCAAAAAGAAAAATTGAAAACGAAAAAAAATGTTTCAATTTTTTCAAAAACGAAAAAAAAATCATAAAAGCAAAAACAAAAACGAAAACCGAAAAATTTTCTGTTTTTGAAACCATGGAATAACTCTTATTATAACAGATAACTTTTGTTTAGAAAAACTTTGAATAAAAAATTTATATTTAAGCATATCAGCTGAAAGTGATTTATTTTCCGAAATGATCAATATGTGGATAATGAAGTGATTACATCATTATTAATTTTTATGAACAAATCGCAACTAGGTAGAGTTCAGAAAAAGTATCAAAATTTCAAAAATCACACAATTGCAGTCTTGAATATAGCTCTACTTCAAAAATTTTTGAGGTACCTATGAGAAAAGGCCGTTTTCATATGTACATTTTTAATAACTCTATTTGGTTTAATGTGGAAGCTGTTGTAAAGATTACAAAAGAATTACAAACTTTCGAAATGATCTTTTTTGAAGAAAATATGATCGTACCAAAAAATACAATTTGATCTAGATTAAGATCAAGATCACATGAAACTGCAATCTGTTATCTTAAGATCAGATGTGATCTAGATCAAGCCCAGGTCTAGTAATGGTGAAAAATTGCCATATCAATAATAGTTTTAAGTAAGCATGCTTAGGATAATTTTTAGAAAAATTTTTCAACAAATTTTCTTTACTTCAATTTTTTGAAAATTTGTCATTGAGTGAACTAACTCACAGAGTAGCGGAAGAAATTAAATTTTGAAATTTTTACCCGTTGTTTCTGAGAAAATGGTTTAAGGTAAAAAAAATGTACTTCCGTAAAAATTTTTTAGAGATAGTTCAATCATAATAACAGTTGAGTCTAACTCATAGCAGGTTTAAATAGGTCATGCAGTGATGGACTGACAAAAAAAATGATTGATTGAGAAGTGAATTTTGAGCCCACATGGCTATTATATATGACTCTCTCTACAAGCCGCCGCCTTTCCAATACCGCTTTCAGGAGGTCCGTATGGTGATCACCACATCTGTAGATCTACCTCTATCAGTCCATCATTGTTTTGACCAATGTGCCCTCTCGTTTTCAGTTTTCCAAAGGAAGGAATATTCAGCCCATGCCAGATCTTTGAATACAAATACCAGATGTTTCGCATTAACCTCCCTTCCCTTATACCAGTGGTAGATCAACTCATGAAACTCATATGTATAATGATAAGCATACCCAAAAAAAACTGAAGGGGTTGAGATATGTTACTGTCAAAATTTAATTGAAAATTGATAGAAGATAATTGATAATGATAAAAATTCGCTGTTTACTCTAAAATGCAGTGTTTTATCCTTGAGTATGTGTGGTTTGAAAATCAAGAGTGGTGGTGAAGTGATTCGTAAAATATGAAAAAATAAATACAAAAAACATGACTAAAAATTTGTAACTTTTTTGGTTATTTGTAAATAACTTTTGAAAAAGCTATTATGAGTACCTCATTAAAACTACTAGGTGGTTGAGGTGGTATCCTTGAGGCTTGCATTTATACGGGCAAACAAAATATCAATTGAAAAAAATTCTAAATTTGAAGGTAAATGCGATAGAAGTTAAATGATAGCGCTACATGGCAAGAGGAATATGCGTGAGAGGCTGCGGTAAAAAATCAAGAGCTGTGATAAGATGTCTTGCAAAATGTGACCAGTGGCTTCCGAATCGTGCGCTCTGGAGGGGTGAGCTTCAAATTCACCCGTTAATCTTTTCAAATTTATCAGCCAATTTGCTCAACATTGAAAAAGAATAAGGGACGAAAACGTCATGCTACAATTATCACTTGAGAGGAATCTAAAAAAAATTTTTTTTAGAAACGAAAAAGAGGACAAAATTTTTCTGAAATATTGAGAATAGAGGGTCAAAAACTGTGTTTCATCGCATCCTTAAACTCTAAATGCCAACTTTTATTAGGTACATGTTGAGATTGAATCATCCCGTAAAAAGGTATATGCTTCACGCTCATATTTCAAAAATATTTCTGGGAAGGTTAAAGCTCAAAAGCTCCCTCTCTTAAGCGTGTCTTATTTACTTTAATGTAAGTCATGTACCCGATAGTTTTCACAAGCCTCCTCTTAATTTCTAAATATTTCCACCAGTATTTCAATATGAGGCAAAAATGTAAGATCCATTTCGGTCGCAAGAATTAGGAATTACAAAATTTCAATTTCTTTGGATGTTTTAGAAAATTAAATCATATAGGTATGACTCAAACGAAGCGAGGATGAAAATTTTACAAAATACTAGGTATAACTGGTCAAAAACTTACCATCAACATTAAAAAATGTTGCAATAAAAATTGCAAAACTTTCCAATTCTAAATATCGGTCACTGTAGGCAAAAATCCAGAAAGACTCCTCGGTAAAATCGTCACAACATTCCATTACTTATTTTTTCCAACTTCTATTAACTGTTACCCAATTTTTCCAACTCTGGAATGCATTGGGGGAGGCGGGGTCGGAGGAGGAGGAGGATGAGAACACCTCCTCGTGCGGTAGGCCTCTGACTGTGACGATATAAAAAAAAAACAAAAATTTAGTAGAAAATTTTCTATTTTTTCAGTTTTTGATGGATAACTTCTGAAAAAGCTATTATGAGCTGCCTGCTGCATGAAAATCTTTAAAATGACTTGCAGTGAATCCCCCTCCCCCCTTCATGGTCTAACCAGAAACTCTGAAGGGTGCTTCCTAACGCCAACGGAGAAAAAAAATGTATTGAACAACATTTTGATGCCTGAATTCCAGTTAATTTTATAATTTGATGCTGCAAGTACAGCAAACATAACTATTTATGCGCTTTGTCCGAAAAGATAGCAATACCTTTCCTTTTTAAACGTCAAACATGTAATTAGGCATATAAGTATAAGATACCCACGTTAAAGGAATTAACAAAAATTATAGAACAGAATTGTGGTTTAAGTAATTAGTTATCTTGTTAAATAGTAGTGTTATACAATTACGTTAATTTGTGTGGTCATGCAACGATTAAGACATCTGTAAGTATGATTGTAAATGTATGTATACCTTAAACATGACTATTAGTTACTTACTTTTCTAGTTACAAATGAGTTTATAAATTGTATGTGCACTATACATATCTATATAGCTTGTATACATTGATACTTATATGTATGTAACATGCTAACATGTACAATTGTACAGCGCAGTTTTACCTATTCTACTGCTGGTGGTCACACAATTTTCTGCCACCTTCCATACAGGCCCACTTAGAATTTTCTTTGAGGTGGATTAGAATTTGAATTTTAAAAGAGGACTAAAACCGTTGCGCTACAATTATCATCTTGGAAAAATTTCTCAATTTTAGCGAATTCCCATTTGAAATTCCGTTATTGCATTAGGTAAAGTTTCTTAATGTTTTGTTTGCTTTTTTACAACTTGGCGGATAGAGCTAAAATTTTTGCGAACGATTCGCCTTGGGGGGGGGGTAGAGTGGTACAAATCGATTCGCTTGAAGCTTTTGAGTTTTTTTAATTTTAAAAGCTCATTTCTTTCTGACGCGATAACTTTTCTAAAAGTGAGTCGATCGGCGTGAAATTTTTATTAAAATTAAAATGAGTATAGAGGAAGAGCTGTGTAAATTTTGAAGTAAATTTATGCACTGAAAGTAAGCTTTCAAAGCGCAAAGTTTTTTTAAAATGTTTTTCACAAATATCTCACGAATGGTACATGCTAGAAAAAAATGGAGGGAAAGTTGACAGTCAGAAATTTTACGCTCTACAATTTTGGTTATCATAAACTTTTCTCAAAAGCTCACGAATTTTGAGAAAAATGGCTTTAAAGTTTGAAGGCTTGTGATTGGTTGGTTGCTTTTTTAGAAATCAAAGAAAAAATAAAGCCCAAGTGAAGCGAGGCGTAGGCGAAATTTTTATGAGTTATCAAGAGTACGTGGTTAATAAAGGGCGTTTTAATGCATCTCATTTGAACTGTAAAGGTCAAATTTAATTTCGTGTTGAAATTGAATTATTCTGCAGTACACTTTAAACCTTTAAAAAAAAAAAACGTTTGAAGGTAGGGCTAAAGTGTGAAAGCCTTCTTGATGAAACTAAAATGTACATTACAGTTTCACATGCCGAAGAAGAGGATGGATTTCTTTAAAAATTTTTAAATATATATCCCAAGTGAAGCGGGTGAAAATTTTTCAAAACTTTAGGAACCTTCTTAACGT
Organism: Ferrisia virgata; assembly: GCA_900060175.1. Taxonomy (NCBI): domain Eukaryota; kingdom Metazoa; phylum Arthropoda; class Insecta; order Hemiptera; family Pseudococcidae; genus Ferrisia; species Ferrisia virgata. The sequence continues at coordinate 1,379 of FIZR01020194.1, read as the reverse complement.
ATGACATTTTTAATGCGGCTATGCTCATTATTTATTCTTTAAAAAATATTCTCATCGTTGACCATGTGTAATTATCATAAAATGTTTAAATCAGCATCACAAAATCTACCATTCTTCAAAAATTCGCCCATGTGGGCACGAATCACAATCCTACGAAGACACTCCCTCCCCTCCCCCTAAATAAAACCTAAACTGAATGGTGTTATGTACCAACACTTATTTTATACACCTATAATAATTATACATATATTTATTAAAAACTCTTGTGTTATATTTTTATGCTTCACTTAGGTACATAGTAGTCTGTGGTCAGACTGCTATTGTATTTGCATTTTGCTTTCCAAATCGATTATTAATATTTAATACATCAGGCATTTTGTAGTTTACACTTTGTGCTATTTATCGATGTTTAGTATTAGGTATCTACAATAACGTATAGGTAGGTTGATAGGTAGACGAATAGGTAGGATCTTTCTATCTACAAATAAAAGATTATGTTGAGGTATGGCGTGGTTGTGTTTGCTTAACAATATCGAACAGCTGATTAATTTTCGAGCCGAGAAATCAGTGAAACTGATAAGCATTAGGGTACAGAGGAAATACGTCTGGCATTTTGCGTGATTTTATCCTGTCGCTTGATTGAAATATTACCCTCTGCGTGAATGAAAACCCTTATTCTACGTAATCCAATACCGTTGAAAAAATTAGTTATACAAATGATGTTTTCAGAATAGACAGCACTCTCCATCTCTACGCTAACCAATATGTAAAGTGGTTGTTTACCTTTATTAGAATAAAACCGCGACAAGCGACTAAAACACAACTCAAGCATAACAGGATAAAGTGTAAGTACGGTGATTCGAAACTTCAGAATATTACGATTAGAAGACTGTAAATTATGTTATCAGGTCGCGAAATGACAACAATATACTTAGTTATTGTAGGTAGTTCGAAAACTGTAACTACGAACTTTGACAGCACAACTTGGTATTAGGTATATGAATTTTTTCATAAATTTTAATGAAAACCCTAAAACAACTGGCGATAAAATTATACACTTAATACCTACCACATTAAAATTTAACGAACAAAAATGAACGAGATTAGTGTTTTAGTAAATAACAGCAAATTTTGATCGATTAAGCAATCGATTTGAATTTTCATCATCCATCGTAGAGAAATGATTTTCCTTTTCTCTCTTCGTAGGTACAATAAGTAATATCTAATACATTCGGCTAAATAATTATCGTATTTTACACGTGTTTGGTGTTAATTTTTACGTCACATGCAGGGTTGGCATGTAGAATGTAAAATGTATAATAAGATGTAGAATAAGTAAAGTAGAATAACCAAATGTAAAATGTAGAATATGTAGAATA
>FIZR01020189.1:0-51952 GCA_900060175.1 Ferrisia virgata | reverse complement strand
GGCCCAAGCATAAATGCTGCCCAGGGCCTCTCCCAACCTATCGCCGGCCCTGGGCGAGTGTCTGTTTTAATATCTGAAGAATCACTTATAATTTTTTTTTTGTAATTTAAAAATCTGCGTAAAAATCGAATTAAAAAAAAAAAATTCTAATGTATTATCGTAGACTGTAGGATATCGGCATATCAGTAATTTGACCTCGTGATTCTGAATCTGGCTTTTATAGTAATAAAAGACTCCATAATAAGTAACCAAAGGAAGAGGCGGGGGGGGGGGGTTGAATAATCCAAAATTGGCATTTTTGGATAGGATTTCGAACATGTATAGGTAATTTGATCTCTTGATTTCAAATCTGGTACTGGTATCATTTCAGGCTGTCATACGGATCTCAGAGGAAAGAAAGGGAGTAGTAAAATCCAAAATTGACATTTTAGAGCGAGATATTGAAATGTAGGTAATTTTATCTCGTAATACCGAATCCAGCCCTTATATGATTCTAAACCCCAATAAAACTGCAATTGCAAGCGCGAGGGAGAGCGTTCGTAAGCGACTGAGACCTACTTATGATTATGATGATTTAGAATCCGGTACTGATATGGCTCTGAACTCCATAAGGACCACTAAGGGGTACAGAAGGAGGAGTTGGCAGAATCCAAAATTGGCAACGTTTTCAAGTGAGGTATAGAAATATTGATAATTTTACCTCGTAATTCCGAATTTAGCACTCGAATGACTCCAAACCCTCAGAATCATTGCGGGGGGGGGATGAGGAGAGGTTGATAAAATTGAAAATTCACAACATTTTCTACTAAGGTAGGGAAATACTGACAATTTGATCTCGTCATTTGAAATCTTGTACTGATATGGCTCCAAGCATTGAAAGGACCTTCGAGGTGGAGAGAAGGGGGGTTGACCAAATCCAAAATTGGCAACAAGGTAGGATGGGATGAAAAATCCTGATATTATTGCAAAAATCTTTATTCATTACCCTCCCATTTTTTTTGAGTAAAGAAATTGAAGTGATTTTTGAGGTAAATTAACCGCCTCATTTTGGACCTTAATGTTTTAGTGATTCTCAAGTGATTGAATTTTTCACTCTATTAGTTTGGTGAAGTCAATTTTATTTTCAAACCGACCTAAGTATGGATCTACCCGAGGACTTTTTTAAAAAAAATCCACAGCTTCTCTAATTCTTCATTTTCTGAACATTTTGAGGCCTTTGTTACCTAATAAGGTGGTGAGGAATCATCATGAAATTATTTTTAGGTAAACAGCGTTATGTATTCTAATATATCATGAAATTTTTCTGAATTTTTTTCGGGATGGATTGTAAGAAAAAAAATTAAATTAATCTCCCTCCTACCCCATCTAATCTTAATGATGTTGTTTTTCAATGTAGCGTATTTGATGCTTGAATGGATGCTTGAATGGAGAGGAAATTGTGACAAAACAGTGCAATGGTTTCCGGCTCTTTGATGAATTTTTATTATTAGCGTTACACCCCTTCCCCCCCCCTCTCTCCCTCTCTCTGCTGTTATTTGTGTCATTTTCTAATAACTTGAATCTTTTAAACACCAATGTAATATTCAGTTCATCTTTCTGTTCTTCTAAATTGATCCTATCGCCTAAAGCAAGTCTGAGTTTATTATTAAGGGTTCAAACATAATGAAGTGATTATTGAATTAATTATGTTATCAGATTAGTAATAAAGTCAATGAACTAATTAAATGTGATGAGAGTATTTATCAAGGTTACTTTTCATCTGTCCAAATTCCGAATAGATGATTCACTTTCTGATTATGTAAAAACAAATTGCTAAAAAAACAAAAAAAAAAAAATTAATAACGAAGCACGAGTGTCTAGTTTTATTAAATTTTATGAAATTTTGTTAAATTCTGAAAGTTCATCATTTGCAATCAGTAGTTTTAAATTTACGTACTATTTTTTTAAAACAAAACAAAGTAATAAATAAGAAAAAAAATTCAACCTAAATGTCTACATAGGTACTAGGTACCCGATAAATCATGTAGCTTCTTTTATTTGGCAACCAAAACAATACTAATAGTTTTTTTCTGTAGAAACATATTCGTATGTGAGGAATCCGCTTAGGGATATACTTTTTTTTCCTTTTGCGATCTCATCCTTAACCTTAAAATAAGTCCTTTGGCCAAGACGCAATTGCTGCCGTATTTGAAGAAAGTGAAAACGCACGAACTCCGAGCACAGTGCACTTTGATGTAGGGGAAAAAAGGGCAAAATATTCCGGGAAGTAAACATATGAAAATAATTTTTCATGTCAATTCAATTCATATTATAGCTATAGTAACTTTTTTCCTTCTCGATACAATATCATTGCTTATTGTATGCAAAGAAAATTTTGGCAAAAATTTTTATACGTACAACGACTTGGCAAAGTTTGATGTCTGCTTTTGTTTATTTATTTTGATATTTATTTCCTTGCTTTGTCTTTTGTTTCATTTTAAATGCTTTACGAGTACGAGAATTTTGCAGATATTAATATCGACGTATAAATGAAGCGTCGGTCGTTTTGGTAATAAATTTTTTATTGGTATTATACCATTTTGCTTTTTTTTCATTTTTTTCTCCGTCCGCTGAAATTTACGATTTCGATAATATTTAATTATTATTTTTTCGTCTGCCGTTGTGTGAGGTGTATTTATTTTTTTGGATAAAAATAGTGTTTAGTTCCTGTTTGGCGTTTTAATAAAAATGTGGTTTATACTTACGTGTTTTTAACTTTATTGTATTTGATGCGTTTTATGGTATGTGGTACATATAAATGTAGGTAGTAAAGATATACACGCTCATCTTGTTACTATATCGCAGGATTTAGTGGTGAAGGTCAGTGGCTGGCTGTAACGATTAAGCCAGCGACATGACACCCTCAAAGTGTTTTGTTGCAACCTACTGGAAATTACTTTTGGTCAAGGTTCAGGTATATTACGATTTGGAGGAAGTTCTTCGTGGCTCATTCTACTGGAATAAAGAAGATTTAAAAAGTAATCGTCGGACGAGCTCAGCGATATCTCGTGGTAAATGCGTGGTGATTATAGTGGTAACGTCTTCGTGGTATTTTTAATAGAGAGCGACTGGTAAATGAATCTACCAATTTTGTTTCAACCTATCAAAATTATCAAAACTGAAATTATTGCACGTTTAGCCGAAGGAAATTTGCATTACAATTGGAGAAAATTGGTGCTAGGGAGATTTTTGTTGAATGTAAAATATTGTGCACACTCTCATCAATAGCGTCCAGACCCCCTAACAGCCTCCAGACGCCCTTTTACAGCCTACACACCCCTCTTTAGCAGTCTCCAGAGTCCTAATATAGCCGCCGGACCCCCTCTAACTGTTTCCATGCCCCTTATATAGCCTCAAGACATTCCTCAAATGCCTCCGGACCCCTTATATATTCTCAACACCTCCCTTAATAGCCTCCATACCTCCCGTGATAGCCGCCAGACCCATCTCAACAGCCTCCATACACTCCCCCTCCCAATTAAAAGCTTCCAGACCCCCTTTAAAAGTCTTTTCACCTCCCTTTACAGCCACCAAACACTTTCCATTAACATCCTCCAGGTCTCATTTAACATCTTCCAAACACACTTCAAAAATCCCCACACCCTCTTTAGTAACCCCAGATACCCATTTAACAGCCTCAGAACATTCTTTAACTGCCACAAGAGCCCTTTCAGTAGCCTCCATACCCTCTTCAACAGTCTCCATAACCTCTGTAACAGCCCCAGGCCTCCTTTAACAACTTCCAGACCCCTTATATAACCTCAGGACCCCTTTCAATAGACTGCGCAACGTGTTTTACAGGTTCCGGACTTCTTATATGGCCTCCAGATTACTTTCAAATGCCTCCCTAGTCCCTACCCCTTTCAACTACCTCCGAACCTCATTTAGTAGCTTTTAGGCCACCTTCAATGTAGTCCAGACCCCCTCTAAAACTTTCCAGACTCCTTAGACCCCCCTGTAACTGCCTTCATACCACTTATATGACTTTCAGACTCCCTTCAATAGCCCTAGGCCCACTTAAACAGCCTCAAGATCCTTCAATAACCTTTCATTTCCCATTTAAGAGGTTTCACACCCTTTATATAGTCTTCAGACCCCCTTCAATAGCCTGTAGGACACCTCTAATATCCTTTGTATTGCTTCAACACTCCCATCACTTCCTTCCAAACCCCCTCTAACACATACCAGACTCCTTTCAACCTATTATAGACACTCTCTAACCGCCTCAAGACCCCTTTTCCATACCCCCTTTGACTGCCACCAGAGCTCCTTCAGTAGCCTTCAAACCCGCTTTAACCACCTCCTCACTTCTCATACAGCCTCAATACCTTCTTTAACAACCTAAAGACCCCTTAATAGCTCAGGGCCTTCTTTAGTAGCCTCCATACCCCCTTCAATAGCCTTAAACCCCCCATTATTGGGCTCCACACACCCTTCCACTGCATCCAGACCCTCTTCAGTGGCCTTAAAGCCCTCTTTAATAGTGCTCAGACCTCCTCTAACGGCCGCCAGATCTCCTTTTACAGTCCCGCAATTGCTCTTTAATAATCTCCAAACTTCTAATATAGCCTTTAGATCCCCTTCAATAGCCTTCATACCCCTAAAACAGGTTCTAGACTCCTTATACAGCCTCAAGACCTCCTTTATTAGACTCTAAACTCCTTATATAGTTTTCAAACCCCCTTACCCGCCTGAAGACCCCTTTCAAAAGCTTCCATACTCCCTTTGACGGCCACCACACCACCTTCAGTAAACTGCAGAAAAAAGTTGAAATAAAAATATAAAAATAATCATAAAATCAAAAACAAAAAAAAATTAAAAATAAAAGAAAAAATAGAAACTTGAAAAAATTAATTAAAAATTTGATTTGAAGCTTTTGATTAGAAACTCGTGATGATATATGACTGTATAATTTTCATTTTGCTAGATAATAATAAAATCAAATGTCAAAATTGAGTGAAGAGAAGAGTAAACGTGTTTGATTTGAAGTTTTTGATAAAAACTTGCGATAAAAGACGATTATGAATGATTTTTGCACTTGATCATTTTTGTTGAAATTCTTTAACAGATTTTTTTATTACCCTTTTCCGCTTGTTTTTTTATGCTATACTGTAAATGACCTGCAAATGGATGAAGGGGAGGGGGAATTAACAGAATCCGGGTTGGGCCCTGGAAGACAGTTGAAATAGTTTTTGGTCATATCAGATATTCTATTCCTTTTTCTGATTTCCTTTTTATCGAAACCAAAAATTATTTACTCGGCTCGATATCACCCAAAATACTTCGGTCAGTAAGCTCAAATTGGGGCCGGATTAGATGTATATGAATGGGATCACTTTAGAGTAAAATTCAGTTATGCCCGAATTTGGCGAAGGGCGGGGGGCGCTCGAGGACTGAAATTGAAAAAATTATTTGTTTGTAAACCAATCGACAGGGAATCAAAAGTAATTTAACGTATCCAAAAATCAACCTCCTTGGTCAATTAGGAAGGGATATATAGGGATTTCCTCCTTTTTTGGCCTTGAAAAAAGGCTATTCTACTCATATCTCCCCTCAAAATCAAAATAGGGGATTGAAATTTGGCATGTTGATGCAGTAGTGGATCTAAATATGCTCGGGGGAGGGGGTCCTGAAAAAAATACATTTTTTTTCGATTTTTGCAATTTTTTAAGTTTATTCAGCGCAAATCTCCCCTCCAAGTTGAATTAAGAGATTGAAATTTTGTTTGTTGATTTAGTAGGGGTCTTAAATATGACTTTATGAGGTTCCAAACTTTCAGTCCAAATGCAGTCCCTCATATTCTTGGAGAAGTAGCTTTTTGGATGATTTTTCTTAATTTTTAGCTTGCCAAAAAAACTCAAAATGTTTAAAAATTTATGAGCAGGAGCATTAAATTTTGATCAATTACTTCTGTGTCCTGAGTGAACCTATATGGAATGAGGTACATGTCATTCGCTCATTTGGCCAACTATCCAAAATGAGTACCAAGAATTTTGGTCTCTTTTTAGCGATGTGAAGATGGAAGTTTAAAAATATATACTGTAGAGTGCACCGCATTATCTTGGAAAATTGATGTTGTAATTAGGGTGAGTCGAAATTTGCTTTTTTTGAAAATCTGCGAATGGGGGCTTCACTAATACTTGCGAAATGACGTCAAAATTACGTAAGACTCAATATTCATTAATTTTCAAAAAATCGAAAAAAAAGATAAATCACTTCCGAAATGGAAATTATTATCTATATTTATACCCAAAAGTCCTTTTTTTCAGGAATTTTTTTTTTTTAAATGCCACTTTTTGAGTTTTTTTACAATTTTTAGAAAAAATATGAAGGAATATTTTTTTTTTTAAATTCCCTCCAGAAATGAATGCAGGACATCAATTTCAGATGGTTAAATGCAATGTTCAAATTTAACCACCCGTAGCCGATTTTTCAAAGGCTTTCAAAAATGGTAATTTTTCATGTGAAAAAATGCACTCTAAAAAAAATGTATTTAAGGGAACATAATTCAGTTATTTTAGAATTTCAACAGCATTTTTTGTTATTTTTTATTTTATTTTATTTTTTTGAATCGTGGGTTCAAGCAAGGAAAACTGACATAAAGGTAATTAATTATATTTTGCCCATTTTACTATAAATTTACTGTTAAAAAATGTTTACAAAAGCAAAGAAATTCTTTAAAAACATGAAAAAAAAATTCTTTAAGCACCTTTAAAAAATCGGTTATGGAAGGTAAAATTGCAATATTGCATTCAATCATCGAAAAATTGATGCTTTACGTCCATTTCTGAAAGGTATTTCTTTAAAAATATTTCCTTCGCAATTTTTCAGAAAAACGTGATATTTCTTAAAAATTTTTGAAAAAAAGGGAAATGGTAAAAACTCGCCAACACGGATGGTTTCGGGTATAAATATGTGTAATAATTTCAATCAAAAAAAAATTGCAAAAAAATTCTTTTCCAATTTTTTTGAAAATTAGTGAACATTAAATCAGTTTTTAAAGTTTAAAAAATTTAGTTGGAAAGTTGAAATATTTACCACATTACTTTCAGTTTATTTCACAACTCTGTGACCCCGCCGCACCCTTTATAGATTTCCAAAAAACGCAAAATTTGGCCCACTCCAGCTATTATGTACGTTCTGCATTGTATGTCACTTTCAACGCATTGAACCCACAAAATTTCATAGTTAAGGAGCAGTAATTTCACTTTTTCTTTTAAATAGCGAGATTGATGGCCTTAGTATACAAGCCCGTCAAATTAATTTGAACCAAAGCCATTTTCCTGAATAAAATTGAAATTTGCAGCACGTATTTAGTGTGAAACCAGTGATTAATTTTTTTAAAACATCGAAAATTTTCAATTTTTACCACTTGTGCATTTTCAGCTTCCAGCTAGGGGCTGAAAAATGATCTCCGATTGAAGCTCAATGATTCATAGTCCTATTTTTCTTTGAGCCTGGGGGTACAACATATTTAATAATATTTTTTATTCAATGAAAGCTGTATTTTTGAAATTTCAATATAGTTACCTATTTATTGATTTTTGAAATTACCAAAAATTAGTAGATTATAAATTTTTTATCAATCAATCAATCGTGCTAGTCTTATTATTAGTATTTGTCGTAACCGTCGAAATTTATCATGAAAGAAAATTTCTCCAACTGTAGTGAATAAAAATTTCCTCGTGACGAACTGAGTGTAACGAAATAACGATATTTACTTTTTTTTAAAACCTTCAATCTGCTCCATTTCGTCATGTTACACTAATAATAAAAAGTTACTCTGGCATCAATTTTAAATTTATTATAACAGCCATCTCCGGACATGTGAAAAGTTGCAAAGTGGTGTAAAAAAAGGGATAGATATACGAATATGTATTTTGTAAAACGAAAAATGCTTTCCGAAGGTCAAAATAGAGCACGAATATTACCTTTATATGTGGCGATAAAAGTTTTGATGTTTACTATTTTATTGTGGCAGGTTTTTAACGAGTTTTAGATAGTCTTTTGAAAAAGAAGGGAAAAAAAATATCTCGCTGAATTATTTCATCACGTATTTATTTCGAGCACGTAATTCGAAAACGCATGAAGAAAAAAGTACGCACTGATGAGTGTGACAGATTTGTAGACCTTTTTAATGTTTATAAGTCTTCGTATACTATCATAATATACGAGTAGTATCCTTACGATCACAAGGAAAAAAAATACTACGCGTATCTGATCTGTTTCATCTCTCGATACGATGGTTGATAGTTTTTCTATTAAGTACATTACGTACTTCATTTTTCGTCACAAAGTTTTCAACTTTCAATGTAGGTATCTAGGATCTACCTACCTTTCTGCTATTCAGATACGTATTTTTTTCCCCCAAAACAGGAAGCGTTATCATCGAGTGGTTTTTTTTTGGCTTCCTTCGCGGAATTGAATTTTTCATTTTATATGTTTTGATTTTGATTTACTTATGCGTTCGTCTTTCTAAGAAATAAGACGACAGATGAAGTAGAACATTTTGATAAATGATTTACGTCGAGTCCTTGAATCTTTATTTTATACAATACAACAAAAATATTAAAAATAACACAAACAAAATTTAGCTTTGCTGAATTATATTAAATAATAATAAAAAAAAATTGTACTCGTTTGATGTAAACTTCACTTCGTTTTCGATCACTATAACATTGGAATGACTTCGAATGCAAAATTATGTACCCTTCGCGAGTATTGAAAAAAAAAAAACAAAAAAAAAAAAAAAACATTGAAATCAGAATGACTCCTCATCACCAGCTCAATTTTAAATGAGCTCAAACGTATGAGTATAAAGGAAGAAAATATAATACATACACAATAAAAAAAAAATATACCACAATTCGATTGAGAAAAAAATTATACAATAACGTGGAACGTCATCCATCATATTCACCTTACAACCTTTCTTTGTAAGAATTAAAAAAAAAATAAATAAATAAATAAAAATAAGAAAAAAAATTAGTGACGAAAATTAAAAGCAATTGAGAGTTTCGTCATTAGAAAAAAAAAACAAACAAACAAAACAACAAAATATAGGTACAATTTATAAGCATAATTCTTCGTATTCAGATTCGCTGGCACAACGTACCATCGTACCTCCTCGAGCAGATTGCAATACGTATAGATCTTTATCTTTATATTTTGAATTTTTCCGAGGAGTTTTAACGTTTAAATAGTTATCGTTAATGTTATTTCGACCGTACGTAGATCGATTATTGAAATTGTTCGATCGCCAATCGATAGTTGTAGTCGTTGAGCGTACCGATGGCCTTCCGGCTACCAATGTTTTTTCTGTTTCTATACTTTCGACTGTCGAAGATCTCCATTTACGCGATCTGAATGGGAATCTTTGTTGGAATTCGCGTTTGAATTTTTCCTATAAATTAAATTACACACGGATTTGTTAGTAATTTTAAAAATTAGCGAAGTAGTACTTATAGTAAAAGTATATTCAATGGGTTGTGATATTAATATAATATTTTTTTTTGTTCGTTTTTCGACAGAATTGACTGATGATCCAAATTCAACAGCATTCCCGAGAAAGCAGTTCAGAATGAGACTTATCATATTTGTTACGGGTAAGTCAAACAAATTTTTTGCAATTTCCTACATTTTATGTACGGTTATAATCAGTTTAAGCAGGAAGGATGAGATTTAGCATGTAGGTTTTATGCTTGACTCTTGATGTGTATTTTATGTCTCGTTGGAAGTTTTCATTCTTCCTTTGATTTCCCGCTCGCCGGCTCACCATCTACTTCAAAATTCAAAACACAAATTGACTAACGAAAATGTATATTTACTCTGCAACCGCAGAAATTGTTTTTTTTTGAGTCAATTCATCCAAAAGTTAGCCCCCTAGGTCAATTAGAAAGAGAGTATGAGAATTTCCCCCATTTTTGACTTTAAAAACGGCCTTATTACCCTTCTAAATTGATTTAGGACTTGGTAAGGGTCATAGATGTGTCTTTTGGGGTTTTTGACTTCAATCATGAGCATTAAAAAAAAGCATCGCTATGAGATACATTTTTTCTAATCAGTATTGAGGGTAGGAAGGGTTCAATGGAGCTAAAAAATCAAAACCTCCCAAAGGCACATCTAGGGTCTTTACTGACTGTACATACTTGGGGGTGAAATGGAACTAAAAAATCAAGAACTCAAAAAGGCACATCTAGGATTCCTACTTAATACACATACGAAATTTCAGCTTCCTCGCTTAATTTGGAGGGGAGTTATGTGAGGAACAAACTCAAAAAATAAGAAAAAATAACCAAAAAATTACATATTTGGGGCTTTGAGGGGGTGAAATAGGGTTGAAAAGTGGAGACTCCCAAAAGGCACATCTGGATTCCTATTAAGTGGAGTTATGCGAGGAACAATCCCAAAGAATTTAAAAAAATGGCTAAAAAACCACATATTCAGGGTTCAGCTTCCTCGCTTAGTTTTGAGGGGAGTTATGTGAGGAACAATCTAAAAAAATGAGAAAATACCACATATTTGGGGCTGTGAAATGGTGAAAGGGAGTGGAAAAGTTGATACTCCCAAAAGACACATGTAGCACTCCTATTAAAAGTACATATCTAATTTCAAGTTCGTAGCACAATTTGGAGGGAAGTTACGTGACGAACAAACTCAAAAACGAAGAAAACGTGACTTGAAAACCACATTTTCGGGGCTGCGAGGGGGTACAATGGAGCTAAAAAGTCGAGACCCCCAATAGACACATTTCCGGTCTTTACTGATATACTTGGAAAATTTCAACTTCGTAGCTCATTTTGGTGGGAAGATGGGGGAGCAAGAGCCATTTTTTTTGGTCAAAAAAGGGAAAACCCCTCATATCCCCCCTCCTAACTGACCTAAGAGGTTGATTATTAGATATGTTATACAGCTTTGGATTTTTTATCGATTGGCTCAAAAAGGAACAATTTTTGTGTTTTTGGCCCCTGAGCACCCCCTCCCCCAAAATAGGGAAAAACTGAATTTTGAGCCAATTTTATCCCCGATCATGTATATCTAATCTGCCCGTAAAGTGAGGCGATTGACCAAATTGGAGCGATTTTGGGTGGTATGAAGCGGAGTAAATGATTTTAATGTTCGGAAAAAAAATTAGCTGACATGGCCAAATATTGTCTTAATGGTTTTCTGGAACTACAAAACTGATTTTTTTGGTATTCCCCCTCCATAGTCTGTAATAGCCTGTTTTTCTTTGACAATATGACTAGAAAATCATGCTAATAGAAATAAAATGCATCGCCTTTTGTGGCCTTTTTGGCAAAATTTTTGGAAAATATTGGAGTTATGTGAAATGTTTCATCCATGGAATGGAAAGAGAGCAGTGCTCTGAGATTTTTTTGTTTAATCAATGGTAGGTATAGAGGTTGATTTTGTAGCGAATACTTGAAACCTCAGAACTTCTAATAAACCTACATACCAAATTTTTTCAACCCCCTAGCTCAATTTAGAGGTGAACTTTTATGGTCTAAAGGAGGAACACCCTCAAATCTTCCATTCTAATTGACGTAGGAAGGTGATTTTTTGATATGTTATGAAACTTTTGATTCTCTATCGAGTACTCATATATCTTATCTATCGCCAATTTGAACCTACTGGCCAAATTTGAGTGATTTTGGTAGGTATCGAGCCGAGTAAATAATTTTTGTTTTCGAAAAAAAAAATAACAGTCAACTTGTAAAATGAAAATGATAAATATTTGACAGGCTAAAAAAATATCTTAATGGTATCTAGGACCCTGTATATAGGAGTATAGGTATACTTACGTTGTATATGCCGTAGATGAATGGATTATAACAGCTGTTACTCATTGCGAGCCAGTCGCAGCAAAAAAATACGATGTTGATGTATCTGTATCTGAAAACAATCAAAAAATCTCCATTAGAAAATTTAAAAAATCAGAACTCATTTTCAATTAATTGATTACTAAAGTTTTTGATGCCAGATCACTTGTATCAATTGGTTAATAATCTGTACAGAAGAATATCATTTGAATAGCAGGCAATTTTTTTACCCCCCCCCCCCCACGTCTAATACCTCAGAACATTGATACAGCAATTTTTTTTAACGGAAATTTTTCTGATGAGCTGATTATATTTATTTTGATTGCGCTCTCCCCTTTCAATCATCATTTCGAAAATCACATGATTCAAAGTATGCTTCTCATAGCTACCTTAAAATGCGCATATCGCCTATGCTTATCAATTTTTGCTAATAGTTGCCAGTTTTTGATTGAGAGGGGTTAACAGTAGTGCCCAAACCATGTTTATGACTGATTGACAGTGGGATCATGAGATGAGGGAATTTTTAGAGAACAATGATCTGAAATTCCGTCTATGGAAAATTTTCCAAGATGCTGAATCCATTTTTGATGAAATGTTGATCCTTAGGTGGGGGAGGGGGGGGGTGTTAGTACCGTTGGTAGTGGTGTCAAAATTCAACGTTTTGTAAAATTTCGAGTGGTGTCTCAAAATGTATGTTTTCGGGCCTCCTAAATTCTGTTAAAACGTTATTTTTTCGAAAAAGTAAAAATGGTACGGGGATCAGAATTCAGTATATTTTTCAAAAAAATTACGCCGGAACTAAAAACCCTTCTCCCTCCCACACGTTACATCTGAGTGTGAAAATTTTATTGAAAATGAATGAAGCGCCTCAAAAAAAACCAATGACCAAGTTTCAGACTTTTGGTGGCCTGGAAATTTCCCTATCCCACTATGAAACGGGACTGTGGATAAGGAACCTTCAAAATTTTATAATTCTGATAGTAAAATTAGAAATTACTTACTTATTGATATTAGGAAAAATATCCTGTAACACCATATAAGTCTGAAGTGGTAACCAACAGAATGCAAATAAGGCTACAACGATCACCAACATTTTAATAACCTGTAAAAAGAAGAGAAAAAAAAACTAAATATTGAAAATATTAACTTGCTCATGCAGCAAGAAAAAGTATCGCTTTGCGATGATTTTTTTACCAGTAAGCAATTAGGGTAGAAAGGGTAGAAAAAGTTCAATAGGGCTAAAAAGTGGGAACCACCAAAAGGCATTTCTACGTCCTTACTAATTACACATACCTTATTTCAGCCCACTAGTCCAATTAGGAGGAGAGTTATGCGAGGAACGAACATTAAAAAATGGAAAAATTGACCAAAACGCAGCATATTTTGGGCTGTGAGGGGTTGAAATGGAACTGAAAAGTGGACACCTTCAATAAGCACATCTAGGGCTTTTACTAAATACATATACCAAATTACAGCTCCCTAGCTCAATTTGCAGGGAAGTTATGCGAAGAACAAACTCAAAAATGAGAAAAATGAGAAAAAACGACCATTAAAACCACTTTTTAGGGGCTGTGAGGAGGTGCAAAGAAGCTAAAAAGTCTGAACCTTCAGAAGGCACGTTTAGGTCACCTTACTAAATGTTCATAGCGAATTCAACTTCCTAGCTTATTTTGGTGGGGAGATATGGGAGGAACAGCCCTTTTTCAAGGTCAAAAAGGAGACAAATTCTCATATCTCCCCTCCTAATTGACACAGGAAGTTGATTTTTGGATATGTTATACAACTTCAGATTCGTTATTGATTGACTTAAAAAAGAACAATTTTTGTGTTTTTGGCCACTCAGCATCATCCCCTCCGCGAAAATGGAGCAAAAATGATTTTTGACCCAAGGTTATCCCCACTCATAGAAATCTAATCTGCCCCCAAACTGTGTCAATTGATCGAATTGGGACGATTTTGGTCAGTATCAAGCAGAGCAAATGATTTTAATGTTCGGGGGAAAAAATTAATATCTGGCATGGCAAAAAATTGTCTTAATAGCCTCCCAAGACCCCAGAACGAATTTGGTTAGTATTCCTCTCCCCACCACCGTTGGTCGATAGACTACAATAGTTTGGTAGTCATTGACAGTATGGCATAGAAAATCAAGCTTCTTAACAGTCAATTTATATCTATGTAATAATACGTGATCGTCGATCGGCTATCGGTGGCGGTTAAATTATAAATATTAATAATCCCTTATGCATACGATACTTATGTATAATGCTGTATGCAAAACAGCAGTATATATAAAATTGATTAAAATTACGACGCATCTGTTGCAAAAACCTATGCGCGCGATATGATACGGAATAAATTAAAAAGATATTTTATGAACAAAATACGCGTATAAGGATTATCCTTTTGAAACGATTTTGTCCAAGTTTTCTGTGGTTTTACTCGGCTTGTATAAGGCTGTACGTTGGTATACGAGTATACTGGAGATAGCATATGGAAGCTGCTCGATCAGAAAATTACCATAATTGTTTTAATTGAGCTTGTATAGTTTACTAAAACGAAATAACCTTACACAGAGGTTAAGTTAGGTGCAGGTAGATACGTTAGGTATGTACGAGTATGTACGGAAATTAATCTTATGTATACCAGCATACGAGGGTTTTAGTTGGATGGTTTTTCGTTGTCGTGTGATACAGCGAAAGGTGAATTTTGATGAGCTTTCACCGTCGAAGGTTAGAGCTCGCGTGTTTGTCGAGTCTAAAAAGCGCCAAAACCAACGATTCATTGATGCGTAATATAGAGTAAAATTTTTTGTTTACATAATAATACGATGATGATGGTGTAGATGTAGATATCCGTTGGTATCTATACCTTAGTTTATATTGTACGTTGCGTTGTAAGAAATGATACGACATTTCCTACCCCCCTCCCCTTTTATTTCATTTCATATATGTGGTTAAAGCATCGGATGGAAAACAGCTTTTAAATTTTATATGAGGCAATTAACATCAAAAGTATAAGTTTTCATTAGAAACCACATAGGTAGGTAGATGGATATTAGGTATACTAGATAGGTACATTTATATAGGTATTAAAACGTAATTAAACGTTTAACATCAGTTGGTAGGTAGGTTAACATGGCATATAAGTTATAATAAAAAAAGGATATAATAAGTATTAAGTAACGATCGAAATCCAGTTTTTACTTTAATTGGCCAAATAAAAGTACAAAAATTTTTAATTAAAATGTCACTACGTATTTTTAGTTTATTTTTCAAAATGCGGCTATATACTGGTACATACTTACCTACTATGTTCGTATATAGTCGAATTATTTTATAGCTATACTTTTATCTCGATGACGATGATGATGTTGATGATGATGATGACGACGACGACGAAGATGGTGGCGGTGGTTTTTTGGAAAATGCTATCGTATATTAACTCGAATTATATGACCTTCCAAAATGAAAGATAATTATTTATTTTCTTCGCCAGTTTTCCGCGTTTATATGAAATTAATTTTTTTGATACGTTGACCTAGTATCGTCCTTATTTTTTTTCCCCGCTCAATCCAATACATTTATTAATAAATGACGCAGTGGTGCAGGTACAGGGATACTCGTAAGTTTATTTGGTGTTTTTCTATGGATTAATGGTTTTATTTTTATACAGAGTGTTCCGCTTTAATATTATCTCCTTCGTATCACAACTAGTGCAACTTGAGGTGCGTTCGTGTAGAATGGTTTGCATATCTTCACTATTCGTGGGGCGTGAGTTGTGCGAATTGGAGAGTTTGTTTTTCGGTTGTAGTGATTTTTAAAAAATTTACAGAGCTGAATCTCAAAATAATGTAGATATATGGTTTTGGCCAAAATGCTATATGTATGCATAATATTGCTGATAAAAAAATTGAGGGGTTCGTAAAACGTGACGAATTAAATGCAAAATTTTTTTTTTCAAATTCAAAATGTTTCCAAACCTTTGTTTAGTGATCTAGACAAACCCCCTCACCACCAGACCAAAAAACTTGAACATTTTCTAAATATAATAAATTCAGCTTATTCCCCCTTACAAAGAGACACAGAAAAAGTGTAAATCCCCTCCTTTCAGTCGTTTCAAGCCACGTCACTGGGTAGGGGGTACAGGTAGATATTGGAGTGAATAGCTGAAACTTCTAAAAGGCACATCTGAGACCTATACTAAATCTATTTATCAAATTTCAATCTCTTAAATCAAGTTGGAAGAGAGCTATTCGAGGAACAACCTTAAAAAATTAAGAAAAACCGACTAAAAACTAAATTTTTGGAACTCTGAGGAAGTGTAATGAATTTGAAAAATCGAATGCTCTGTACTAAATGTGCGTGCCAAATTTCAATCCCATAACATTTGGAGGGGAGTTATGCGAGGAAAAAACTCAAAAAATAGGAAAGCCGACAAAAATACCACATATAAGGGCTGTAAGTAGGACCAAATCCCTAAACAGCAAATCTGTAGCTCCTACTAAGTCTAAATTTCAAATTTCGATTTCCTAGCTTAATTTGGAGTAAAAATTCAGCACTTCTTCTGCCAAATTCAAGTATAACTGAGTTTTGAACTTGGTCGATTTTGGTTGGTACCAAGCTGAGAAAATGATTTGAATGGGGGGGGGGGGGTAAAAGAAGTAAATATCTGGTATGGTCTTCTAGGATCACGAAATGGATTTTTTTGGTACTCCCCCTTCATCCAACCTACATCGATAGTCTGTAATAGCCATAGTTTTTGTTGATAATATGACATATAAAATCAGGCTAAACATAATAAGTAGATGAAATCTTAGATAGATGACATATTGATTAATTGAACTTCTGTACCAGCTAATTACAAACGACGCATTCTATATTGCAAGTAAGTTCTTCTTAAAAAAAACAAAAGAGAGAAAAGTTGATACTCGAATTTGGAAGAATCTGCGACGCAGAATAGCACGCAATGTAAGACTATGTAGCTGCTAAAATAGAGGTTTTTTTGCGCATTCAGTACAAATTCGTGAAGTAAAAAGTAATATACGTCGGTATATTTGCTGATGAAAGGTAAACTGGTAAGACAGGTGCCCAGTCAAAGAAGCTTATTTTTTTTACGCCTTTCGACATAATTAAAAAGCTCTTCGCTGGAACAGGGAAGCCGATTAGAGTGAAATTTTTACACTGAATGGATAATAAAACTCGAAAAATGGGTAGCTAGGTAGCTAGGTCGGTAGGTCTAGGTACCAGCAACGAATGAATATTCAGCGAAAACACCTCATGTTACCGCGATGTAAGTATAAATAAGTAGGCAGTACCACGTAGACCTACGTACACGAATTACTCTACGGATTCGAGGCTTAAAAATTATCATTTTTAAAATGCAATGGTTTTAGGTTTAGGCTTGTTCATTCTTGGTATAATTTTGCTAATCCGGTATAATTTTTTAAAAAGCGTTGAAACGGGTTTCTCATGGTTTTGGTTACTTTGTGTGTTGAAAAAAAAAAAAAAAAAACATTTCTCGCGTTAATCCCTTGAGTAAGATTTCTCTAAAAGTGTGTACATGTACACCAATAGGAAAAGTTAAAAAGTATAGGAGAATTGTGTGCAGCTTGGTAGAGTATCTCTGCCTACATATTAATTTACATCAAAAAGCGCAAATTTTTGTACCTATGGTTACTTACCTACCTTTCTGTTCATCTACCTGCAGCATTGGAAACTTTTCAGAGACGAGTAAGTAGGGCTAATTTACAGAATGATTCAAGTCTGCGGCCTACGTTATCCAACCCGTTCTTTTTTCTTTCAGCTTGATTTTATCAGTCACGTTGCCAAAGAAAATCAAGCTATCCATTTTTCCACGATGAATACGTAGGGGAGAGAGAAAAGGGAAGCGAAGTATCAACGCAATCCAATTTTAACTGGTAGTGTATAAAGGTATTGGAAAAGTAGTGATTTGAATAGTCGGTAGTGAAATTAGGCTGAAAAATTGTTTTGAAGTGATCACCATTATAGGTACATTCTACTCGTAGTATACCGGTTAATAGAATTGCCTACTCGGTTCGCCGTAAAAACAAGTTTAATCAAGCTTGTTCGGAAATACAAGAGAAAGGCACACTTGAAATAAATTTAGAAGAATTACTTAATGAGTTCTTGATGTGTGAAGTTTTTTATGACAGGGTAGGGGGGATTGGGATCGAATCAGTATTTCAGAGGTAGGGCTAAGTAGTAAAAAAGTGGTGCTTTTCTTTCAAAATCGACTGATAATAAAGATCATTTATGGGCATGTCTGATATTTACTCTTACTTTTCCTTCAAAAAGTAAGGTCATACGTATACTCAACGTTTTACTGAATAAAATTTGATAAATTTGATAAGTACGAGTGGGAATGACTTTAGAACAAAATTCAGCGTTTGTACAAATTTGGAGGATGGATGGGCTACTGAGGGACAAAATTTGCAAAAATCATTCTTTTTTAAACCAATCTATGAAAAAAATTGGTTTCTCGCATAACTGCCCTTTCCCCATCAAGTCAAGGAGCTGAAATTAGCCTTGTAGATTTAGAAGATTGGCGAAAATGAAATTTTAAAAATAGCATATCTGAGCCCCTTCGATGTTTGGGTATGCTTATCATAATGCATGTTTGTCTCGTAAGTTGAACTATCACTAGTGTAAAGGAGGGGAGGTTAATGCAAAACACCCAGTATGCGGGAAATAGTGAGAGGTAAAAATTTTTATTTTGTATTATTTGGACCCTAAATCTGAAAGGAGCTCCTGCGAGAGGAGGTGCAAAGTCCAAGTATAAAATTGATACTATTTTTGAACAAGGTATTCAAGTGTAGGCAAATTGATCACCAAATTTCTAATTTAGTTACTGATGTTACTTCAAATTAATCTAAAGCTCAGGAGGGAGGTAGGGAGGGAGGGAGGGGGTGGAAAGTCTGAAAATTTATAATATTTTCGAGCTGGGTATTAAAAAATAGGGGATTTGACCTCGTAATTGTGGATCTTGTGTTAAAATATGATTCTAAACCCTATGAAGATTCGGAGAGTGGGATGGAGGGTCCTGTCGGAAATTTATAATCTCTTCGAGTGGGGTATCTACTGAAATACAGGCGATTTGACTCGATGACCTTATTGGAATTCTTCTCTCCAGGAAGAGTGGCAGAACACAAATTGATGATCTGTTTTTAGCCGAATTTTCTGTCATATCGACCTACGGCAGATGGGGGGGAGAAGGGAGTGTCAACGAAATCCCTTTTCAGGGTCTAGAAGGCCATTGAGATTATTTTTGGCTGTGTTAGATATTTATTCCTTTTAATTTTATTTTTTCGCCTCGAAACTAAAAATTGTTTTCTGAGCTCGATACCGACCAAAATTGGTCAAATTTGGACAATAGGCTTGAATTGGCAGCGGATTTATTATTTTTGAATGGGGATGACTTTGAGTGAAAATTAAGTTATGCCCAAATTTAGTGGAGGGGGTGCTATGAGGCTAAAAATGAAAAAAAATCATTCGTTTTTAAACCAACCGACAGATAATCAAAATTTGCTTATCAAATGCCCAAATCTACTTCCTAGATTAATTAGGAGGGGATATTTGAGTTTTTTCCCTTTTTTGACCTTGAAAAAATACTGTTCTACGCATATTTCCCCTCCAAATTAAGCTAGGAAGTTGAAATTTGATATGTAGATTTGATAAGAATCCTAGATGCACCATTATTGGATTTCCTCCCAGCTCCTGAAAACTGTGTTTTTTTTGTAGGGTTTCTTTATTTTTTCAGTTTGTGTCAGGCATATCTCCTCTCCAAATTGAACCAGGAAGTTGAAATTTAAGATATAGATTTAGTAGTTGTCCTAGATGTGTCTTTTTGGAGTTTCAACTTGTCAGTCCCATTGTACCCCCTCTCAGCCTCTTAAAAGCTATTTTTCGTCAATTGGTCTTATTTGAAACCTGATTCTCTATGGTGAAGTAGCCAGGAGTAGCTTAAAGGAGGTGGTTTCCTCTTTCCCTTTCCTCTGCGTACTATTTTTTGTGGTCTAATTTTATAAAAATGTGGTAAATATTCAGAAAATGCGTTTTCAAAAGTAAACATTTCCCAAGTTTTTCGGCTTTGAAGCGAGTCCACACCACCCCCTCAAATTGTACACACCCCACCATCCTTGTTGATAATTCAAGGCAAAAATGACGTTGATTTCTTTATTAAATCACCGAAAAAAAATTCACAAAAATATTTTGAATGAAATTGAAAGATTTAAATTTCTTTTTGGGTCGTTTTGTACTAAAATGAGCGTAAAGTAATTTTTGATAGGGAAAATCCGTTTTAGAGCCTTAGAAGACCTCCCTCCTCCCTGTAATTGAAAATCATTTGCTCAGCTCAATACTGATCAAAATCGATCAAATTTGGGAAATATGCTAAGATTGGCAGCGAATTTTCTATTTCCAAGTGAGATTGACTTCTGGTAAAAATTCACTTTTGCCCAAATTTGGGGGAGCAGGTGCTGAGAGGCCAAAAATGCAAAATTTGTTCTGTTTTTAGTCAATAGATAGACCATCCAAAAATGTATAACATGTCGAAAAATCAGTTTCCTGGGTCAATTAGGAAGGAAGGTATGAGGATTTTTCCCTTTTTGACCTCAAAAAAGGGCTGTTCCTTCTCTTCTCTATCCTTCAAATTGAGCTATAAAGTTAAAATTTGGCATGAAGACTCAATAGAGTCCACATATGTGTCTTTTGGGGGTTTAGACTTTTCTGACCCATTGTACCCTCTTACAGCCCTGAAAATGTAGGGGTTTCGGTTGGTTTTTCTTATGTTCTGTGTTTGTCCCACGCATATTTCTCCTTCAAATTGAGCTAGGAAGTTGAAATTTGGTATATAGATTTAGTAGGTGTCTTAAACATGTCTTATCTAAGTTTCAGATATTTATTCTAATATCTTCCCATCCTCGCCCACAGTTACTGAAGAAAAAACGTCTCAGGGCACACTTTTTTTCATTAAACGAATGTATAATTCGTGTATGTGTTTTACTTGAGGAAAATTTGGTACAAAAGGCAACGCATTGCGATGATTTTTTTTTTGTCAATTTTACAGAGTTGAGCAATTAAAGCGCGGGACGCTAAGTGGTGTATTTGATTAGGATATTTATTGCCCCTTACGTTTCAATCGTTCGTTTATGTGTACATTTAAAAAGACCAGTGAACTTTCAAACACATCTTTGATTTTTTATTTTGCACATTTAACGACGTCAGCGTCACGATTAGATAGCTAAATGCTAAAAAGGGCTTCGTTTAAACTCTTTTTTTTTTTTACCTTATTTATTCGTTCATCAACACGCGCTGCAATCTGTATCACGATAATTGTTAGGCGGGTAGTGTTGTTTAGAGTGGAATACCTATCATGGTAGCAGGCACAGCAGTATGCTTGTCATCGTGCGGTGAATTTTATCCCTTCAAAATTACGCCACTTTATTCGACGAGTGCTACGATGCGGTTGAACATGCTGCAATGAAACCACGCACTGGAAGGTGTAATAGTGCGATGAAAAGGCTCTGCGGTTAATTTTTTAAACGCTCCTGACTATACGGTTGTGGTTGACAAAGGTTGATAATGAATGTAATACGATAATAGCTTTGAAATTGATTTTGGTAAACGGAATGTAGACACTGATACCAAGTTAACAATATTGGTAAATTGACGAGTCAACAAGCTAATCATAATGTTGGTTAATTTTCAAGGGCACGTGCTACCTTTCGCCTATCTCGCTCTTAGGGAAACATCTTACCTCTTACGTGGCGCCGCCGTTCATGTGTAACAATACGAACGTAACGCGAACTGCAGAAGTGGAAAATATTAAAGGTTTGTAAACTTAATGGGCCAAATTATCCAACATTCATTTTCCCAAAGGCATGCTTTTTGATTAATATTTTTTAGTTTGTGGGTCCATTGCGAATATTTCGCATAAGGCGAGACGTGAATGTACGTACATATTCGAGGTTTATCGACCTCGAAATAGTTTTACGTCGCGTCAGCGTCAGTTTCATTAAAAATTGTCCGGCATTTTAAAATTACCATGTAGAATAATTTTTTCTCGTTTCGTTCGTTATTCGAATTCGAGTACGAGTTCGAGCGCTGCTGTGTGAATTTGAATTAAAAATTACATTCGCGTATAAACATAAATAAAAATTATTACAAGCTAAACCGACCCGAGACCCGAGACCAGGCGACGCGACGCGAAGTGCGAAGTGGTTTTACAGACACGAAAGTGTTACTATTCTTAATGAATTTACGTTTTAATTTATCCGCTCGTAGGGCGTCGACTTTGACCCTGAAAAACGGACGAATAATTAAACGCCCCGTTACAGTACCTATCTGCATCTACACTACACAGTATCTCTACAAGTTATCTAGTGGCGAAAAAATTTTCTCTCGAAACGTTTGTTTGAAGTTCGAGCATTTTCTTGTATATAATTATATACGAGTAGGCTTAAAAATAGAAATAGTTTTGAGAAATGACCAACTCGATGGTAAAATATATCGCTAAGAATGTTTTAATTTAATGAAAAAAACCAAAAGAAAATAATGTACCCTCGTAGAAAGCAAAAGTAGGAGTTCTTCAAAGGAGTAGAATCGCAGATAACGTGAAAATTTGTCATTATCACAAAGGTCTCGATGTACCTACGCTAATTAAAATTAACATTATCGTTAGTTCAGTACCTTGTATAGTTATTTTAGTTTCATTTTATCGACGTAGGTGGCTTGGTTTGTGCTTGGCTGACGAAATACGAATATTTACGTAATTTTCAAAATAATTTAGAATGAAATGCTCGAGGGTTGCCAAAAATGTCGCCCATATCAAAAGAACGCCATTTCCAAGTTATTTAAATTCAGATTCGTTTGTTCATCTATTTAAAAAAAAAATGCATAATATTATTCTTTTTTTGAATTCTTGATTCGTGAAAATAAAGGACGAGAGATACAATTTTACTGCTCGAAATGCACCGCGAAAACTATGTAATTTATGAAGATAGAAAAAAGTATCATTTTGGTTAGCTTTTCAATATAAGTGTTTAATCAATGATAAACGTAGAAATTAATTTCAGAAATGAAAATTGAACGATTTAAAAAGGCATAAAACCAGCATGACAAATTATAACTCCTTAGTTGAATTGTAACGCGGAGGAGGGGTCTCTATCAGAAAATAAGTAAAAATTAGTTCAAAGCCCACCTTTTTGGAGCTGCATAGAGTTGCTTCGAAGCAGAAGTGAAGATAGGACAGATTTTTTTACGGGGGGACGGGGGTTCAGTAACTTCATCTTATTATTTAAAAAAAAAAAGATGATATGTAGGTTTTTTCTTGATTTTTCTTTATTTCGACCCTTTTTGTTCGCAAATGAGGGGAAAATTTACAGCAGAAAAATTGAGAAGTATTGCTCGGACAAAATGAAAGGTCAATTTGTTGAAATTGAGTTACAAATGCAGCAAATTGATCACAGATCATGAGAAAAAGTTTTAAAATAGCTGAAAATTGACCTAAGATAAGAAAAAAATCGTCAATATTCATCGAAAAAGAAGAAAAAAGTTTTTAGAAATTAGAGAAAATTGGTCAAAAATTGTTAAAATTCTTTGAAAATTGGTAAAAATCACGAAAAAATGTAGAAGGTTATGTGAGAATTTATCAAAAATACGAATACAAAATCATCGAAAATTGGGTTAAAAATTGACAAATATACGTAAAAAATGTAGAAAACGACCAAAATATACGATTTTACGTTGAAAAATAGGTGAAAATTGATCTAGAATATGAAAAAAATCGTTAAAAATTATTAAAAATTAGGTGAAAAATTGACAGAAATGCGTAAAAATGTAGAGTATTGGTAAAAAAAATTACGAAAAAAAATGCATTCCTGTGAATTTTTCACCCAATTTTCTTCAACTTTTGACGATTTTTTATATACTTTAGGTCAAATTTTATCGCTTTTTCAACATTTTTTTGTGATTTTTGATTAACTTTCTGCATTTTCAACATATTTTTGTCAATTTTTTATCCATTTTTGATAATCTTTTTATATTGTAGGTCGATTTTCACCTAATTTTCAACATTTTTTCGTGATTTTGTACGTTTTTCTAGTTTTTGTCAAATTTTTATCCAATTTGAACGAAATTTTATTCGTGATTTGTGATCAATTTTTTACACTTATTACTAGTTTTTGTCAAATTTTTAAGCAGTTTTCAACGATTTTTAACGATTTTTGACGGTTTTCACTCGGTTTTTGTCAATTTTTACCCAACTTTCAATGATTTTTAAGTATTTTTTTTTTTAATTTTCAGTCAATTTTTACATATTTTTTAACATTATGTCGTGATTTTTGATCAATTTTTTGCATTTCCAATTCAATTTTGTCAATTTTTTACTCAATTTCAATTATTTTTAACAACCTTCTTTCATATTTTAGGTCAATTTTCTACTATTTTTCAACGTTTTCTCGTAAATTTTCGAATTTTTAATGTATTTTTGTCAACTTTTTACACAATTTTCAACGGATTTGTAACGATGTTTTTCACATTTTCAGTCAATTTGCAGCTATTTTGCCACATTTTTTTGTAATTTTCGATCAGTTTTCAGCATTTTTTTATGAATTTCTGTCAATTTTTTGAATTTTTGAAATTTGAGTAATTTTATGGGTCGAATTGTATTTATTGGGGTGGTTTGAGCTGCTGAACATGAATCTGTTGCTAATTTTTTTGTGGGATGATTTCGTATGTGAGGAAAGTAAGATTTTCAATCTTTAGCTTTTTGCTTCAGGATGATTTTCCAGTAGTTGATGGGTAAGAGGAATTTTATATACATTTTTGTTAACTACATCGTATACAATAAGCAAAAATTTCTGAAAAAATTATATATTATACTGTAATGTTTACACCTGTCTCCCCCTGTGTTGATACCCCCGCCTCCTCCAAATTACTTGTCTCTGGAAAAATTCCAAACAACTTTTTTTTAGCAACTTGCCAGTGGTCGTTAGCACAGTAAAATGTTCAATGAAAATTTGAAAAAATGAAAATTCTCCTCGCCCAGGCTAAAAAAAATAACGTTTTGTACCATAACAAAGGGGTAGGACGGGGATACGGGACCTAAATTTTTAATCACGAATATTTCAGATGATGGGAACCAAACTCCATCGGTTAGTTTTAAAAATTTCAGCAGTGGGGCAGATTCAACTGTCTTTATCCACCAGTGCATTTTAGTCATGGTATCGTTTTAATGGATATTTTGGTAAATTGTGATTCTGGCAGTGATCTGGTCGAAATTTTTCACATAAGTCGAAATATTCTTGACACTTTGAGCTATAAATTTAATTTCAATATTTTTTAAATAGCGGCCATAGGTGAGAAGCTAGAAGAGTTTTTCAGATAGGGGTGGAGGGTGTCGAAAAACAGCAGGCTAGAAAAATAAGCACCTAAGTTAAATTTGATCTTAGCAAGTCCTAGGATAGGAATCGATTATAAAATTGCAATTAACATTCATTCCTATTTGCGACTACAGTACCTTTTTTTTTTCAAGTTTTATAATTTGGTAACTTTTATGAAAGCTACGTACTCATAATTAATAATAAGTGTACCTAATTAATTTTCAATATTGAAAATATATAAGGAAAACCTGTCCGAGAATAAACATAATTGATACTCTGGTACCAACCTCCTGCCTCGGGGGAAATACGTAGTTGGTTCGTTTGTATTAATGAAGATAATACGAACCAATGATCTCGATCGGTTTCACCTTTTCTCTTTAGCAGATGCTAATCATCCAAAGGCGTCTTATCATTTGTGTAGTATAACGCCCACATCAATATTGTCTTCGTGCGTATTGTATGTGCTAAATTCATATTATAGTACCAAAAATATTTAACTTTCGACTCAACATATTCGAATTGTTTAACTAGTAAACTGCGGTCGATTCTCGTTCTGATGTTATTTAGTATGTTTAATTCATATTCTTGTTCTATTTTTAGTCTAGCGATTGCAAATAACCACACACATATCTACCAAAACCAAAGTTCTATGTACAGCAGTAAGAAACAAACCCTTTTATATAGTATTGTATGCAACCATCACGTCACACATATCATCCCAAAATGGCCATCAATATAAGCGAAACGGCGCGCATTCGTATCTCGAAGGAATTACCTTCAAATGAAATCAAACCGCAAAATTGTCCGGATATCTGGATTCGAAGTTTGCCCGTCCTGGTTGCCAATGGTCGCGGTTGTTTGCACGCGGACGACGCGACGCAACCCAACCTACACGATGTAGATGTGAAATATTTCACATACCCGTGCGCCTTATCCAACTTCTTTAACATTGCGGTTTTTACGGCGAATCGTGTATGCAACTTATTCGACATCGGTGTACATATTTGAATTTCGGGTTAGTTACTGGGAAAGTATGAAAGGGTAGAAGTAAGGTCGTTTTAAATCGTATTCGTATCAAAAGTTAATTCGCTTACGTACTACCTACGTAAACGAATGAATCGTTCGTTTTACTGAACGATATTGTGAATCTTCAAAACTGTATAAAATTTTTCCAAATTGTATTATTGGACGGTAAAAAATGTACCTACCGTTCGACCTATGTCTGTCTATATCTGTACGCGTATTCTTTTCAAAAGGTAATAAGATTTTGAAATTTTAGACCACGAGTTCGGCTTCTCTTGGTCTTATTCAACCATAAACAAATGCACCGAAGCGATCATTTGTAAATACGACGATTCAATTTGCCTTCTCAAACTATTCTTATTTGATAGGTACACGAGAGTAAAAAGGTGGAAAAATTACGCAGCCGGGTAAAAGTTTTTGGAAAAAAATTTCCCACCTATTGGGATAATGGTAGATAGGTGAATTCGACGCGTTGAAATCGAATCGTTTCGTTTGTCGAAAATATCTATGGAAATATGCTCGATACGATACGTTGAATAAATTTCAATCTTCGTTCGTCTAATTTCAAAATCATATTAAATTTTCGACAGTTTTCTCAAATTATTTAATATTAAGTTTAGAAGCTATACCTTGATGGGATCGTGACCAGAATTGCAAACAATGGTTTTCTCAATACTTTTGGTAGATCTCTTTAGCGTCATTTTGGATACGTCGAATTATTCTGTTACGAATACGTAAAAGTAATTTTTTTTTCTCATTATTCGCGATAAGTACTTGGGTATAGTCGTCTCTCGTTGAAAATTATTCGGATTATCATTTTTTATGGCTTGTGAAAATGATACTTCGTTCCGATATTACTGTTTTTAATGCATGAATATGTAAAATTGTAATAATTACTATGAAGAGTTTATTTAACTAAACGATCAGTGATGGGAGTGTTAGTTTTATGCTCGTCAGAATTGAAAGTGTGATTATCATTTTTAGCCTGATTTTCTATTTCATATTGTCAATGAAAACCAGACCATTACGGCCTGTCGGCGTACCCTGTGACGGATGAGGCAGGAAATATCGACAAAATCTGTTTTGGTGTCCTAGAAGACTGTTACGATCATTTTTGGCCATGTCAGATATATATTTTTATTTTTAGTAAAATTGAAAGATGTTCAATAGAGCATTCTAGTGTTGACCCGTTAACAGTTGACCCCTCAACAGTTGGTCCTTAACAGTTTATCCCTTAACACTTGATCATCAACAGTTGACCAGCAACGGAGTACTCTCAAAATCTAGACCATCAAGCCCAATTTGGAGGGCAGTTATACAAGAAACAAACTCAAAAAACAAGAAAAACCGACCACAAAACACATATTTGGGGCTGTGAGGGGGTGAAATGGGGCTGAAAAGTAGAGAATCTGCAAAAGGCACATTTAAAGCTCTTACTAAATATACACATAAAATTTAAACTTCCTAGCTCAATCTGGTGGGGAGATAGGGAAGGAACAGCCCTTTTCAAGGTCAAAAGGGGGTAAACCCTCATATCTCCCCTCCTAATTGACCTAGGAAGTTGATTTCCGGATATGTCATACAACTTTAGAATCTCTATCGATTGACTTGAAATGGAACAATTTTTGCATTTTCGGCCCCTCAGCACCCCCTCCCCTAAATTGGGGCATAATTGAATTTTGACCTAAGATCATCCATTTTTATATATATCTGATCCGCGGCTAAATTGACCTGATTGACCGAATTGGAGTGATTTTGGTGGGTACTGAGCAGAGTAAATAATTTTTGGTTTTTCGGGGAAAAAATAAATAAAATAAAAATAAATATCCGATGTGGCCAAAAATTAATGGTCTTCTAGCATCCTAAAACGGATTTAGCCGACATTCTTCCCTATTAAAAAGAAATTGCAAATTTTTTCAAAGTTATGTCATTTCACATGAAATTGAAGAGTTTTGAAAATATGCTCAGAATTTTTTCCGGAATATTAAGACTGTTGATAGTGTGGATATTGATGATCAACTGTTGACAGTCCGGATCTTAATGGTCTACAATTGATGGTCAACTCTTGACTATCAACTGTTTGTGGTCAAGCGTTGATGGATTCGGACCATCAATAGTTGACCTTGAATAGTTAACCATCAACAGTTGACCATCAAAATCTGGGCAGTCGAAACCCGGATTGTTCAGATTTTGATAGCCTTAACATTGATGGTCAGCTGTTTTTGGCTATTAACATCTGGATTGTTAACAATTGGATTATGTTTTAAAAAAAAGTTGAATGTTATGAAAAAAATTCTAGGTGTTAAAAAAAAATGCAAATTTTTTTAAAGTTATGTTACTTTAGATGAAATTTGGACTTCTGCCGAAGGTGGGGAAGTGATAACAAAGTGAAAAAATTTGGTTAGAATCTTTTCTTAACATTCAAGTTGATATTCAAGATGTTGGTAGTCCAGATATTAATGGCAAGTGTTCATAGTCCGCTGTTGATAGTCAACTCTTGACAGTCTACAGTTAACTATCAACTGTTGATGGTCAAGTGTTCATGGATTTGGATGCCAAGAGTTACAGTCCAAATCTTGATGGCGCAATGTTGATGGTCTACTATTGATGATCAACTATTGGCAGTCCACTGTCTGGACTGTCAACAGCACAGTGAAAAAAATTGTACCAGCAAGGTGTATTAAGCATTTTTTTTTTGTCAAAAGCAAAAAATGATTTGCTCAGCTCAATACTGACTAAAATCGACAAAATTAGGAAAACAGGCTTCGACTGGCAGGTCTTTTGATATTCTTGGGTAGAGATTCTCTCCAGGGGAAAATTTAGTTATGCCCAAATTTGATGGCGAGCGTATTGTGGGGATAAAGTCGCGAAAATTGCTTTGTTTTGAGCCAATTGAAAGGCATTCCAAAATTGTATAGCATATCAAGAAATTAGCTTCTTAGGTTAATTAGAAAGAAAGATATGAGGGGTTTCCCTTTTTCGACCTTGAAAAAAGACCGTTCCTCTCCTATCTCTCCTCCAAATTGAGCTAGGGAGTTGAACTTTGGTATGTAGACTTGGTATGGGGCATAGATGTGTCTTCTGGGCGGGTTTCAACTTCTTAAACCCATTGCGTTCCCGTACAGCTCAGGAATGTGTTTTTTGGGGTGAGTTTTCTTATGTTTTGAGTTTGTTCCTCTCATAACTCTCCTCAAAATTGAATTAGGAAGTTGAAATTTGGTTTGTAGATGTGTATTTTTGGGGTTTTAACTTCTCAGCCTCATTTCACACCCTGACAACCTCAAAAAAGTTATTTTTTGTCGGTTTTTCTTATTTTTTTTTTGCTCTTCGCATATCTTCCTTTCAAATTGGGCTAGAAAGTTGAAATTTGGTATGTAGATTTAGTATAGATCGTAAATGTGCTTTTTGCTGATGTCGATTTTTTAGTTTCATTGATCTCCCATTCTTCTACTCTTATCACTACTCAAGAGCGATGCTTTTTTTCAATTCGCACAATTATAGTATTTCACAAAAATCAGGCTGGAAAAACATTTCTTTTTTTCCAATGGTTTTCCTTATCGGCGATATACTATTTTTTAACATATGTGAAAATGAAACGTATTGGTATAGTTGGAATGTTAAATAAATGAAAATATCCGCTATTCTAATTCTATAGTGAAACAACTTCACAATAATGCTCATTAGTAAACGTGTCAACCCTCATTACCCCTGACATGTTCACAACAATTCCTACGCGACACGAACTTGTTAATTAATTAGGCTGGCAACAGTTGAAACTAAGAGGCAAAAAATCATTGTGGGATTTGCTTTCAAACCCTTTTGTGACTTTACGATTACACAGCGCCAGACTTTAAATGACTTTTGAGCTTTTGTACGATATTTATTGTGTTGGATTTGAATGGTGAGAGGGGTAAAAAACAAATGCACTTCGGGGTATTATACAAGTACTTGTTGAATTCATTTGGGTGTAATAACGAATCTACGAAAAATCGTTTACTTTTATTTTTTGTCTTGTATTTGAGTGTGACGAACTGACGAATTTTTTAGTGATGGAAAAATATAACTATCTAGATTTTTTTCGCATTAAAGGTCAGATTTTGAAGGTGAAAATTTTCAGATATGAGTTTATTGCTTTATTTATATAATATTGAAGTAAAATGGAGTAGATATTTATTTTAAGTAGGTACTCTTTATTTTTACGAACATAACATACGGAGAAGATGATTTGCAAGGATAATTCTTACCTATATATAAGATTTTGAAGAAAAAAAAAAGCATGAAACACGATTACCTTCCTTTATTCATCGTACGTATGATTTTTATGAAATATGTAGTTTAATAAAAGTCGCGTAAAAGTTTTCGGTATAATATTGGATATTAAAATAGGTGTGCAATATCAAAGCTTCACGTTGCCCTTTTTTTTTTTTTTTCAATATCAAAAATTGGCTTATTCCAAGATTTTTACATTACTTCGAATGCATAAGCGTTTTGTGAAGAAATTTATTTATATAATATGACGATTCATTTTTAGAAGGCTTTTCTGTATCACATTGTCATCGAAAACTTGGTTATTACCGACTATCAACACATGACTGATGGAGGGGCGAGTATCAATAAAATCCCATTTGGGGTCCTGAAGACCACTGAGGCCCTTTTTTGGCCATGACAGAAATTTATTCCTTTTTGGCTTAATTTTCTATGTCACATTGTCATTGAAAATCAAGCCATACAGGCTATTAACCTACGGTTGTTGGAGGGGTTAGTATCAATGAAATTCATGTTAGGGTCTTAGAAGACCATTAAGACCATTCTTTAGCCATATCACATATTTATTCTATTCGTTATATTTTTCTATCTGAAAGTAAAAATTATTTTCTTCGCTCGATACCAACCAAAATTGGTTAAATTTGGGAGTTGGGCTTAGATTGATTCCAAATTTGATATTTCTGAGTGGGGATGATCTTAGATCAGAATTTAGCTATGTCCAAATTTGGGGTAGATGACGTTGAGAAGTTAAAAAAAAAACAAAAATTATTTATTTTTCCGTCAATCGATAGATGATCAGAGATTGTTTAACTTATCAAAAATCAACCTCCTTGGCCAGTCACGAAAGGAGTTGTAGAAGTTTCCTTTTTTTTGACCTTGAAAAAAGTTGTTTCACTCATATCTGTCCTCCAGAGTAAGCTAAGAACTTTAAATTTGGTATGCACATTTAGTATAAGTTCTAAATGTGCCTTTTGGGCGTTTCGACTTTTCAGCCTCATTACATCGCCTTAACGCCCCAAAAATGTAGTTTTTCGGTCGTTTTTGTTCTGGAGTTTGTTCCTCGCCCCACTCCTCTCCTAATTGAGCTGGGAAGTTGAAATTAGGCACGTCTAGATGGGGGTTTCGACTTTTCAACTTTTCAACTTTATTGCATTTGCCCACAGCCTCAAAAACATGAATTTTTGGGCGGTTTCTTTTATTGCTTGGAGTTTATTCCACGCATTTCACCCTTCCAAATTGAGCTAAGGTGTTGAAATTTGGTATGTCAATTTAGTAAGTGTTTTAGATGTGCATTTGAAGGTTTTCATATTTTTAGCTCCACCGCACCTTCTCACAGATTCGAAAATGTTAATATTTAGCAGGGTTTCCTCATTTTTCAACATTTTTTCGATTACATTTCTCCATATCTACGCACGTTAACGGTGTTTTTACGTGAATTTTGAATTTTTTGAGAATATTTTTGCCCTAATTATCACATCTTGGCAATTAGAATTGGAGAAAAAAATTGAGCAAAATGAACGTGAGAGTGTTTAGATAGATAATTTGATCCGCTGAACACGAATTCAAGATTGGTTTTTCTATTTCAGTATTTCGTTGGATAGCTATGAGCGCTAAGGTGGACCAATTTTGAAAATTTTTCGAATTGTTTTCAAAACTTGAATGAAAATTTATCCATTTTGATTCAAAATTATGATCCCAAAGTTTTAGTGCAAGGAAATGATACGAACCCGTGCCCCAAGAATCTACAGGTTCTTATAGAGTTTAACATGGTGAATGGAAGTGGGGAAAGGGTGATTCTTACGCTCGAAAAATTTATTTTTGCATTCCAACAAGGTTCCATGATGATTTTCATAATTTCAGGATAGGGCTAAATCAGCCATCTTGACTGTAGGTATTCTTTCAATCTCTCTACTCTATTTAGGGATGAAGAACTAGCTTTTTTTGAAATCAGAAAGTTGAGCTCTCACCCACATTTTCCTTTTCTAACTGCTTTACCAAGCTAATTTTTCAATATGTTCGACAGCATGTGCTCTTCTATCGATTGATCCAAGAGAAGATAAATTTTTTTGTGATTTTTACCTCTTTTCAGGCTCTTTTGAAACTGTAAAGATGACTGAATTTTGAGTCAAGGTCCTTCTCTCTCATATACGTAAATTATGCGCGTCCAATTTTCTGTCATTCCTAGTCCTTTGTTTGATTTTGAGCGATTTTGGTTCAGCCTTCGAGCAGAAAAAAAAAATAAGTATCTGACATGACCAACAATATTCTCGTGGTCTTCTAAGACCTTGAAATATATTTCGTCGATGCTCTCCACGTCACCACAACGTATCAATAGTCGGTAATAACCTAATTTTCTCTGACAATATAACGTAGAAAATCAGGCTAAAAAAAGTACGCTCAACTCGACGGAGAATTAATTCAAATACACATGTTTCTCAAGTATGTACCACAAAAACGAAATTGTGGCATAAATTGTAAATTTAGCTTCCCCCATGAAAAGGGTTTACTAACCCCGACCACTGCTACTTTTCCCTAGGTGCTATACGGTGTGCGTACGAAGTACGTATTTCACAAAATTGTCGACGACGACGACGTTTCAACGACAGCAAACAAAACATTGAAATTCATCGTTGACGATTATTTCAAGTTGATTCGAAGTCTAAAAAGTTTCAATTCACCGCAACGTGCTGTAAAACGTCGTCGTAGAAAATTTGTAAAACGTATTGTTAGCCCCGTTCAAAAGGCGAATTATATAATTTATACCGCAGAAGTAGGCTACAACCACGTCGCGTCGGTTGCCCCTTGTCCTTGTCGTATATGCAATGTAAAACTTTCTACCGGACCAATGCGTGTATGGTACTGTACTTGTTGGCTTGTTATTTGAAAAATCTTACACGTCGTTGCACCAGTTCTCTCATTCGAATTATCAGAATTTTAACAGCGCATATCAAAAAATCAACACTCGAAGCTTTTGTGAAATTGCACGAAATTTTATAGGCACGGTTGAGGATGTTTTTTTCATCCATTTTTTACTTTTTCTTATACCCTTTGTTCGCAATCTCGTATAACATACAGGGTGTTTCGTGTCGATAGTACTCCCTTCATACCGCAAGTTGATCAACACAAGTTGGACCCATGTAGCATGCGTTGCCTATCTAAAACATTGTAGGGGCTGTGCTACAGGCATTTGAATTTTTCATTTTCAAAAAATGTAGAGCAATTTAAAAAAAATTCCAATTCAAGAACTAAAAATGGTAGAAATGTCCAGTTTACGCTACAATGAGGCAAATATAATGTAGTATTTCTGGTAAAAAAAATGATTGAAAAATTTGAAAATTTTCTAAATTTTTGTTCATAACTTTTTAAAAAGCTCTTTCAAGTACTCAATTAAAAAAATTTTCTTGAAGCAACAGGTACCCTCCACCACTTGGCATAGTTAAATTTTCCCCAACTTGTTTAGATATTTTGGAAAAAAATTGTTTTGTTACAATTTTTTCCCATTTTTCTAAAAAAAATTTTCCATAGAAATAAAAACTTCAACAAAAAGGTCTTTTTATTGAAATATTCAATTGATTTAGAGAAACAATATCAAAATCGAGCAATTGTTTTAATAAAGGAAAGTATTTTGCCGAAATTTATTTTTTATCAAAATTTTTTATTTGAAAAAAAGGGAAAAAATGTTAACGAAACAATTTTTTTCCATCATATCTAAACAAGTTTGTGAAAAATTTAATTATGCCAAGTGATGGAGGGTACTTTGTTATTTTAAGAAAAATTTTTTAATTGAGTACTGAAAAAAGCTTTTTAAAAAGTTATGAAGAAAAATTTAGAAAATTTTCAAATTTTTCAATCAGTTTTTTTTACATTAAATTCGTAATATTTTACGAACCGTACCATCTATGCCCGTTTTTTTTTTACCAGAAATGCTACATCGTAATCGCCCTATTTTGGCATAAACTGGAAATTTCTACCATTTTTAGTTCATAAATTGGAATTTTTTATAAATTGCTCCAAATTTCTTGAAGTTGAATAATCCAAAAGTCTGTACCACAGCCCCTGCAACGTTTTGGATAGTCAATCCATGCGACACGAACCCAAATTGTGTTGCTCTACCTGTGGTATAAAGGGGGTACTATTAAGACGAAACACCCTGTATGTTTCCCATTTTAGCTATAAAAATGGTATAAGTAGAATCGCGATCAGCGTATTCTAAATTTCAAGGTTCGCTTCATTTTATATATTTCGGTTTTCTGTGCTCTTTTTATATTAAGCTTAGGTGTATATATATATATGCGTGTGTGTGTATAATTTTATACTTACACATTTTGTGAGAGGCGTTGGAGTGATAAAACTTTTACACTCGTTAGGGCCTCGTGGAGTTGAGTAAAACTTTTTCAATGCTATACCCTCCCAAACCTTTTATTGTTAACGCGTAGCCTACGTATATTGAATACGTAACGAAGCGAAGTGGAGGGGGAAAAAAATTAAACCTACATATTTTGCTTTCTGGCTGCGATGCGTTCCGGTTCGAAAGAGCTGAATGTTTGAATTTTAAGAAAGCTACACTGTACGTATTTTCTTTCGAATAGAGAAAAACTGCTCATTTTTCTTATTGTTGTTGGCAAAATGCATCGAAAATTTCGAATACACTGGTCAAATATTCATTCGAAAAAAAACACATAAAGGGCTAATTTCACCGAGAATACGAAATTTATATCCATTTATTCGAAATGTACATATGGAAGACAGTTTGAAAAGTTGGCGAAAAAAATTTGTATTGCAGAACTCTTTTTCTTGGCGTGTCAGTGTAATCGGTCTCCTTGTCGTGCCTTTTTGGCGTCTAAAATTTTAGCTTCTACGAAGTCTTGGAGTAGAAAACGAGATATCCAGAAGCGAATTAGAACAGACTGTCAGTAGTATTAAGGAAAATTGAAAGCGTATTATTTTTTTTGTTGCATTGCATAGTGGTAGAGAAGATGAAGACGTACATTAATTTGATATTATCCTCGACGCTCTCCCTCGCTCCCATCTTCCTAGTCAAAGTATAATAATAATGATAGCGGTGAAATATGTCTGCCAGGTTGATCTAAACAGACTGTGGGCTCGATTCGTAATTTTTTCAGCTGGTGAAAAAGAGGGAAAATTATTTTTGACCTTTGTTTTTTTTTGAAAATGTCGTAAAATGTACGTATTTGTACATTTCTTTCAAGATTGATTCAAAAAAATGCCCCCAATAAACGATTTTTGAGGTTGTGAGAAGGGTGCAATGGGGCTAAAAAGTTTATCCAGGACCCCACATGTCAAATTTCAACTTCTTAGCTCCAAATGGAGGGGGCAGGTAGATTTAGGGGCAGTATTTTTTTAATGTCGAAAAGGGAAAACTATCTATATCTCCCCTCCTAATTGACCTAAGAAGCATTTTAGCCCCTTAGCACCTACCCCCTAAATTTGGGCGTGACTGAATTTTCCCCCCAAGTCATCCCCGCTAAAAAATATCAAAGCTGACGACAATCTAAGCCTAATGTCCCCCAGTCTATCAACCAACGACGGATGAAGAGGAAGGATACCAACAAAATCCGTTTAGGGATCCTAAAAGACCATTGCGCAATTTGATACTGTGGAGGACAGACGACCTTAATTCAAAATTCAGTCATGTCGCCATTTGGGGAGGGGGTGCTGAAGGCCCAAACACCGAAAAATTGTTCCTTTTTAAGCTAATCGACATGAAATCCAAAATTGTACAACATATCGAAAAATCAGCCTCCTAGGTCAGTTAGGAGAGAAGATATGAGGGGTTCACTTTGAAAAAGAGCTTTTCCTCCCCTATTTCCCCACCAAGTTGAACTAGGTAGTTGAAATTTGGTATGTACATTTAGCAGGGGTCCCGGATGTGTCTTTTGATAGTTTCGACGTTTCAGCCTCACTGCACTCTTCGAAGCCCCGTAAATGTTGTTTTTTGGTCGACCCCCCCCCCCCCCCCCCCCGTCATAGATAAAAATCATTTACTCTGCTCGATACGGACCGAAATCGCTCCAATTCGGTCAATCGACTCAGTTTAGCGGTGGATTAAATATATATGAGTAGGGACGACATTAGGTCAAAATTCAGTTATGTCAAAATTTGGGAGAGAGGATGCTGAGGGATCAAAGCCGCAAAAATTGTTTTTTTTTTTTAGCCATTGAGCCAATTGATAGAGTACCCAGATTTATATTACATATCTAAAAATCAGTCTCCTAGGTTAATTAGGAAGGGAGATATGAGGGTTTCCCCCTTTTGATCTGAGTAAGAGCTGTCCTCCCCTACTTCCCCATCTTATTGATCTAGGATTTTGAAATTTTTTATATTAGCTTGGTATGAACTCTACATGTGCTTTTTGTGGCCTCGACTTTTCAACTTCATTTCACCCCCCCTCAGAACCCCGAAAATGTGGTTTTTTGGTCGTTTTTTCCTATTTTTTGAAATTGTTCATCGAAATACTTTTCTCCAAATTGAGTTTGGAAGTTGAAATTTGATATGTAGATTTTGTAGGGTTTCTAGATGTGCCTTTTGAAAGCTTCGACTTTTTAGTTCCATTGAACCATAATATTAAATCAACGCTTGTGACATTAAATAAACTGCAGTATAAAAAAAATTCATATTTTCTGAAAACGAGACGGTGTTGATTTCTGATTTGAAGGTTTTGATCAAAAACTCGAGAAATTGTGAAATGAAAATAGTTTTAAAAAATTTTTCAAATCGAAAAGAAAATCATAAAAATTTTTAAAAATAAAAAAGATTAACAATTGAAAATTTTAAAAATTGAAAAAAAATTTAAATAGAAAAAAAAATTGAGACTAAAAAAAATTTAATTGAAAAAAAATTAAAAATAAAAAAAATGATTGATTTTAGCACTTAATGTTGAAATGTTTGCGTTGAATAAACGTGAAAAGAAATTAGATAGTTTGACATGAATATGTCTTATGATGGGAGGGGGATTTCTAAAACTGTGACGATTTGAAATTTTTGATCAAAAATTCGTGACGATAGATGATTGTATAATTTTTATTTTCTGAGGAAATACTATAATAAAATGCCAACATAGAGTGGAGAAAAGAGTAAACGTTTTTTGATTTGAAGCTTTTGATAAAAAACTCGCGATGAAAGATGATTATGAATGATTTTTGCACTTGACGTTAAAATATTGGCTTGATTAAGTTACATATCCCCATGATATAGAATTTTTTCCCGAAACGAAAAAGTACCTGAAGTTTTTTTTAATTTGTTACTCGCATAACTGCCCTCCAAACTGAGCTAGGAAGTTGTAATTTGATATTAAGATTTAAAGGAAATCCTATATGTGCGTTTTAGGGATCTCGATTTTTAGCCTCATTGAATCTACCATCCCTTATCACTGATGAGGGAATTCGTGTAATTATAGTAATATTTCACGAAAATCAGGCTAAAAAAAGCATCGCTTTGCGGTGATTTTTTTTCTTTGCTTCCAAAAGGGATTGATGCTGTTTTTTTGCTCGTTATTTTCACTAGATAGAGTCTAGTTCAAAGCATTCTACTTATTCTCCCCCGCTCCACCATCTCTTGCTACTGCGATGTTTTAAATTTTTTCAAATATTTTTATTATAGAACTTGCTTAGTTATCTTTTACGTGTATTTTTCACGTGTCAATGTAAACAAAATTTCTCTCCTACGCGTACGCATACTCGCACACAAAGAACCCACCTCAAAATATCGTTTCGTTTCGAGTAAACTCGCCCTAGTACGACTAATTAAAATTGATATTTTTCTCCACATAATATTAGCTAGCTGTTTTGAAGCGACTTTAAAAAAAAGATACCAGGCTAGCGACAAGAAAAACATTGTAAATAAAGTATTCGATAAAAGGAGCGAAGTCAAATAAAAATAAAAAACTTTTAATTAGCGGGGCTAAGGGAGGAAAATAACAAACTCTCCGGCGTAGTTTAAGGTTAGCATGGGTACTCTTATTTACGCAATCTTTGTCAACGTAAATGAAACTTCTTTAGGCTCCGCAACACGATATTAAAACCTGCTGTAAAATATGTAAACCCCATGCGAACAAGTGGCTCTATAGTTTATAGTAAAATTACACTCTTCAATTTTCATCCTTGTTCGCGACGAAAAAAAAAGAAAAAAAAAAGAAGGAAGACGAATTCCCAAAATGAAACCGTCCACGTATACGAAACAAAATGATAAATGTTGTTGGTGGGAGGGGGTGTGTGGCGGGCCAGAGGCGAGTTGTGCTCCGTAGATGGAAAAATCCCGAAAAATGAGAATATCTAAAATTTTGCGAATTCTTCGTCGTCACTTCATTAAACTCCCCATATAGTAAGTAGGTGTAGGAACTTGATAGGTAGGTAGGTAGCTACTAGCTAGGTACTCGTAATATATATTTTATTTATATACGTTTATGTATGTGTACGTGCAGCATATGACGTTGTAAATGTAATCCAGTAACGATGTCATTTAGCAAATATATTTCTTGGATAGTTAGAAGAACTCGATGTTTTGGAAACTTATACGTACTTTACTCACCATCTAGACGAACGAATATTTGCAGCTTTGCGTATGTAGTATTTTATAATCATATCCATCCTTCAAATCAACCACCTCCGCATATAAAACGTTTTTATTGTATGCCTTCCGCGTATACGTGCAGCTTTGCTTATTTAATCCGTAAACTGATATAGTTAAAATATGATTACTTGACGTAGGCTAAGTAACATCTCGTGTTCAGCTCATTCTATACTTACGACAAAAAACACAAATATATTATACGAGCGCATCTAAGAGCGAGCGTTCCATTGATAAACAACCTTTCTAACCGAAGATTATTATATCGTTGAGATGTAATCGCGAATATCCAACAATCGTATAATGCTGCAGAATTTTATTTATTTGGTTGATTGTTGTTGTCGTGTTTTTTTTTAGTAGATACGTTACGTACATTTGAAAAAAGAAAAAAAAAAATGAAAAAAAGGAAGGTAAAAATGTGTGTTTTAACATGTATTTCACTATAAACAAAAAACACACTCGTTTTGAAAGATTTTACAAGCAATTGCGCGGAAACATCACACTTTACGATATTTTGAAGGTGTTTTTCTCTCATTTGCTCTCAACAGTATTATTTCTTTTTGGCGCCTTTACATTGTAATAGGCAATAATTTCGAGTTTTCGGCAAGTTTTTATTTTAACGCGTTATTACTTTTTCGAACAAATATTTCCACTTTCTCGGCACGTTAAAAATGCTCGGTGTTTTGAAAAATTTATTACGTAAACGTGGCGTACATTAATCAGATCCGAAAAAACAAAAAAAAAAACGTTAATTTTTTTCCGCCTGCAATATAGATATCTACTTACGCCACATCATCATCACAGATAAGAAGGGAGGGGGAAGGGAGGAATCACATATTACGAATGATAATGCTGTACTAATACTAACGAGCTCGTTAAAATAATCGTTTGTATATGACGAGTATTATAAACAAACGTCTTGTTCTTTGATGAATAATTAAGTTATATTACAGGGTGGTTGTATTCGAGGAGTTATATATGCAACTTTCATTACACTAATAAATGGTTTAGTTAATAAAATCGGATGATGCGATAAGGCGTACCACCATCTTAATACATGTTTCAGTTTCATTTGGTAATAATTTTTGTCATATCCAACTCCTCCCTTTTCAAGCTCATTAGGCTGTGTTTTTTTTCTCGTCGGTGTGTTGAAGGGAAAACTACGAGTATGAGGTGCCCTGTAATAATATTTGACATCTCGCTTCCTCTCATATAGATTTTATCATTGAAAAAAAAAAACCTAGGTTGCAAATAATGATATT
This sequence comes from Ferrisia virgata, assembly GCA_900060175.1. Taxonomy (NCBI): domain Eukaryota; kingdom Metazoa; phylum Arthropoda; class Insecta; order Hemiptera; family Pseudococcidae; genus Ferrisia; species Ferrisia virgata. The sequence continues at coordinate 11,558 of FIZR01020189.1, read as the reverse complement.
ATATTAACGTGGATAATTATGCTGGGAAACTGGGAAGGGGTGGAAAGGGCTGTCATTGAATCAAATTCTCCAATTACCTAAACTTACCATATCAACATGGTTACAATTCGAAAAAGGGGTTTAATTATGTGATATGTCGATTGATATTAATTCTAGGTCGCTAGTAGAGCTTGAATATTTACCTACTTATTAGACTTATTTTGTAAGTCATATTGTGAGTGAAAAAGAGGCTATTACAGTCTATCGATCGACGGCGGATGATGGGGGGAGGGGGGTACCAACAAATGCCGTTTTTGAGCCCTGGAAGGCCATTATTACAATTCTTAGCCATGTAAGATATTTATTTTTATTTTACATATATATTTTTTCCAAACATTAAAATCATTTACAGCGCTCGATACCGATCAAAATCCCTTCAATTCAGTTTATGGGCTTAGTTTGGCGGCAGATTAGATATATTTGAGTGAGGATGAACTTGGGTCAAAATTCAGTTATGCCCCAAATTGAGGGTGGGGGTGCTGAGGGGTCAAAAATTCAAAAATTGCCCCTTTTTATTCCAATTGATAGGGAATCAAAAGTTGTATTACATATCTAAAAATTAGCCTTCTAAGTCAATTAGGAGGGGAGATATGGAGGTTTCCTTCTTTTTGACCTGAAAAAGGGGCTGTTACTTCCCTATCTCCGCACCAAATAGAGCGAAATTTGGTGTGTATAATTAGTTGAGAACCCTAGCTACGCCTTTTGGGGGTTCCGATTTTTTAGCTTCGTTGCACCCCCTCACAGCTCCAAAAAGTGTTTTTTTTTATCATTTTTTTCTAAATTTTCTCATTTTTTAAGTTTGTTTTTCACATAACTCCCCTCCGAATGGAACCAAGAACTTGAAATTAGGTACGTTCATTTATTAGAGGTCCTAGATGTGCCTTTTGGAGGTCTCAACCGTTCAGCCCTATTTCACCGTTCCTATTCTCAATGCTGATTAGAAAAAAAGCTTTGCGATGCTTTTTTCTTTTAATGCAATATTTGAGTTTTCCCCTCCTCCCCTTCCACCGCCCATCATTACAAAAATGGGACAAAGCTTAGAAAAAATTGAAACAGCTTGAGAGTTACGCGAGGAACGAACTCAAAAAATGAGAAAAATGAGAAAACCTGACCAGAAACCCACATTTCCGGGGATGTGAGGGGGTGCAATATAGCTGATAAGTCGGTGCCCCTAATAGACACATCTATGACCTCTACTGAATGTTCAAACAAAAATTCAACATTCTATCTCATTTTTGAGGAGAAATAGGGGAGGAACCGCCCTTTTTCAAGGTCAAAGAGGGGAAAACCCCTCATATCTCCCCTCCTGATTGACCTAGGAAGTTTATTTTTGTATATATTGTACAACTTTTAGTTCTCTATCAATTAGCTTAAAAAGAGGCAATTTTTGTATTTTAGGTTGCTCAGCACTCCCCCCCCCACTGGGGCAAAACTGAATTTTGATCCAAGGTAATACCCATTCAGACATAGCTGATCCGCTGCCAAACTGAGCTGATTGGCCGAATTGGAGCGATTTTCATTGGTATCAAGCTCAGCAAATGATTTCAGTTTTCAAAGGAAAAAAATGAAAATAAAAAATAGAAATAAATATCTGACGTAGCCAAAAATGGTCATAATGGTTTTCTAGGGTCTCAAAACGAATTTTTTTTTGGTATATTCCCCTCCCCCTCCCCCCGTTAGTCGATAGATTGTAATAGCCTAGATTTCATTGACAATATAGCGTAGAAAATTAGGTTTAAAAAAATAAATAAAAAAAATAAAGATACTAAGGGACAAATGTACGTGTACAATGTACATTTCCGGTCACATAAATGAAACTATACACTTATTACTCGCAAAGAGATAATAACAACCAGAAAAAAAAAAATTATCAAAGAATGTTAGTAACTGGATAGGTATAGTAGATAGATATAGATAAAAATTGCAATCAGCACCGGGAAAGAAAAAGTTTTAATTACAACGAAGATAATAATCGTACATTTTTGTATGTGTACCTACCTAACCTACCTACATTTACTTTTTACGGTATAAAATGTTTTTTAAGAATCTCCCATTACAAACGATGGAAGACAATTTGTTCAAATAGTAAGTGTTTTAAGGAATCTAATGTCTTAGAAACAATACCGAAATTTTTATAACATGCCTTTTGGCTGGAAAGAAAAAAAAAACAAGAAATAAAGGTGCCTATGTGTTTAAGTGAAGCAGTTTCGTTTCGAAGGCGAAGAGGGAGTTAGGTCAGTGTACCCCGTTTGGTACGGAAATTTTGTAAGTTCAACCGAACGGAAGTAATAATTTGAAATGAAATGTTAAAGAAATAGGCGTAAAAATTGTTTGTAAGATGTATTTTTAAACTACGACGACGCGGCAAGGTGGTTTTTTCTTCAAGGTAAATCACAGATGCACGCGGATTTGTTTTTACCATAACCATCTATTTTCGATTCATTTTATACGTAGGTAACTATATCGTAATATGAAAATTGCCAATTGAATAATGGTGAATATATTTTACAAAATGAAGGCGGGTGTAACTTATACTGAATCAAATTTACTACATAGGTTAATATCGGGTAGAAGTCGATGTTTCGTCGAGCGTGTTCCCTGTTCCTGTTCGCTTCTTCTTTCTCATGCCTAGTCTTCCTTTTTCTTTGCTTATTTATAGAACGCATTTGTTTAGGAAACATGCAAAGTACTACGTATAGATGATCGAAATAACTCCCACATCTTTTGTAGTTTTATAAAGGTGTTGTTTAAAATTTTTCACATTTGACAACTACGTTTTATACTCGTAGGTTAGGTACGTGGTACTTTGATGTAGATATGAAAATTTTTCATCCGAAACCAATATCACGTATGATGTATTATGACGAAAGAGTAAATAGACGCGGGATGTTAAACAAGGCGTTTATATTATATTGGAGAAAGCATTTTCTAAATGTATGTTAATCGATTACCTGCTTGTACTTACATACAGTGTGTTTTGCTTCAGTACTATTTCCTTCATACTTCAAGTAGAGCAGCCCAAGTTACACGCAGGTATAATGTTTTGCCTAGCTTGATCATTAAAGGGGCAAAAAATCAAAATTCACGGAAAGCGAAAATCTCGTGCATACGTGATGTGAATTATGTATTTCAATATTCCCGAACTTCTCTAAAATGCATGCACATTTCGTCCTCTTTGAGGGGAGGGGGTGAGGAGCTTCACATTTCAGTTTTTTGACAGTTATTTCCCAGATAACGTACTTACGAAAAAAATGTCAAAACAAAGCTCGCAGAGCATCAAGAAACGAACATTTTTGCTTATTTCATTTTTTCCAGAAGGTTGTATGAAGGAGCTGGGGCGTTCCAAAAAAAAATCATTTTTGAAAATCTCCAATTGACACGAATAATTCCCAAAAATTTGCCTAATTCACTTTTAGTAACATTTTTTTGTTTGTATAATACTTCCTACTACTGTGTAAAATGAGAAAAATGGTGGGCCGTCCGCTTTTCTCAAAGTGGGGGGGGGGGGGCTATTCTTTAAAAAGTTGCAACTTTTTCAAAAGATGGATCCATTTTGCTGAAAAAAATCGAAGAATTTGTTCAGACAAACGTTTTAGAGCATTAAAAAACAAATATTTTCGATTGTATTATTATTTTTTTTTCGAAGTGGTGATGAGATGGAGCCATAGGGAAAAGAAAAAAAGGCTATTGAAATTAATATTTTTCACCTATGCGAGTCAGGTATGAATTCGAGTGAACCAAAAATTGAATGAGTCTATTGCAGGGGGTTTTGTAATAGCAGAATTCGATTGTGACAACTATTTAAACGTAGCACCCTAATTGGACTTTGGAAGGGGAGGTTCAAAATCCAAAATTTGCCAAATTTTAAACATCGGTGTCATATTTGGTATTAAGCTCTTTTTCGTTATACCAGTGGTAGGTCAATTCATGAGACTTACGTTAACATACCTAAAAAATCAAAAAAAAGTGATTTTTTGATAGGTTTTTCTAATTTTTTGATTCTGTTCCTCACATAACTCCCCTCCAAATTGGGCTAGCTAATTGAAGTTGAGTATGTTTCGTTTGTTGGGACCCTTGATGTGTCGTTTGGGGGTTTCGACTTTTCAGCCCTCATTGAACCCTTCCTACCCTTAATGCTTTATTTCAATTCTCATGATTGTAATATGTCAAGAAAGTCAGGCTGAAAAAGTATCGAAAAACGATGTTTTTTTATTTTTTATTTCTAGTCAAGTTAGATACTTTATTGACCTTGAATAGGCAACATATTCACATAGAATAATAAATCAGATCACAGGTTCTGAAAAAGATGCAATTTTACTCGTATCATTGAACTCGAACCAAAAGTAGAAATTTTCAGCGTGCGCCTGACTACCTCCAACGATCATAGAAATTGTGTAAAGTCAAGAACCTCGTTAAATTATGTTATTTATTATTACTAAAATTTCTCGAGTCAACAAACCGTACTGTGAATTGAATCAGCATAACGACCCTTTTATACAATTTTGGCTTACGAGTACGAAAATACCATCAAAATTTCTATTTTTCGTACATATTACGTACGTATTATGTAGGTACAAATAGTATTAAAACTAGAAAGAAAAAAAAACACGAACAATACGCAGTTTCATAATAGACGTGTTACGTTGCGTGTATCAAAATCTGGAATTCATTCGATATGCAATGTATATACAACACACGTGTAAGGTAAGGTACCTATTTTACTCGAGAGAATTCAGGAATAATATAATGATTGAAAATATATGAAAAGAACGTAGGTAGGTAAGGTATAAAACTGCACACGTATAACCTTGAAAAATATCATTATTCGGAATTTAAACATCTGTATATGTTTAATCTCGTCGGGTAAGACGATAAAATACAAATACGTAGGAGCAAAAGCACCCTACTTATCACATTATTTGGAGAAAATATTTTTTTTTTACCTCTTATCGCAAGTCCTCGTTGAATAAATAACATCTCGATACAAATTTTATTAAAGTAATTTATACGAGCGAAGTAAAAAAAAAAAAAAAATCCAAAAAAAAGTGAAATATTTATCTATAGTTATGGCAAATTTTCGCTTATTTTTTCACGCCAACGAATTTTATTTCGAGAAATTTTTACGCTAGAATAGGGATGGGTGCAGGATGATGGTAGAAAAATAACAACGAAAATTGTGCACGCCGCAACGCAACCACGACGTTGAAAATTTTAACCTTTTCGCTGGAAAAGTGCAGCACGTCGTAGCACGTACAAACAATGTTTGGTAAATTCCATTTTTATTATACGAATTGGTACAGTTGGTAATTTATCGGACGTTAAATTAATGTTGTACATTGTAGTTGTACATCGACGTGTATATTTAAAAAATTTAATTTACCAATTTTATATCCGTTCACATCGTTCGGTTTTCGCTTCAATTTGAATTATTCGCATAAGGTTGCTTACGTCTGTCGTGTCGCGATGCGTTGGCGCGTGAATTTTATTATTTCGTTTAATTAATTTTCATTATAAAAATCGTCTAAGTTTGTAGCGCAATAAACCACTCGTATATATACACCTAGAAACGTATTTGAAATCTAATTAAACATTCGTACGAGGAGAAAATTTATACGTATGTATGTATATAGGGTGATCCGGGTAGTTTTTAGTCCCTGCAGAGTGACGGTTATGCAATCCATTTAGCATGTCGTGTGTTCATCGTGACGGCAATATAACGCGTGTGACTGATTGAGCATAAGTTTGAAATTTAAAACTTGCAAAATAGGTATTTGGCTTTTTTTTTTTTTCCAGAGTGAGTTGATATTATCTTCGAGATAGGAATATTATGTGAAAAAAATGGGTGAAAATTTTGTGAAATTTGCATTTTTTAGACTGATTTTATACATCATATTGTCTATAAAAATCAGGTTATTAAGATCTACTCAACTATGATGAATGAGGGGAGGGAGGAAAATGTTGACAAAATTCGTTTTTGGGGCCTAAAAGACCAGCACGACCATTTTTGGCCGCCGCGTCAGATGATTATTCCCTTCTCCTCCTTCTCCTCTCCCCTTCCACACCAAAAAAAATTATCTGGTCAGCTCAGTACTGACCAAAATCGATTAAATTTGAGAAATAGGCTTTGATTGGTAGTAGATTTAATATTCTGTAGTGTGAATGACCTCGAGTTAAAATTCAATTGCGTCCAAATTTGGGGAGGTGGTGCTGAGAGGAAAAAATCGCGAAAAATTGCTACTTTTTGAACCAATCGATAGACAATCTAAAGTTGCATAACATATCCAAAAATCAGCTATATAGATGAATTAAAAGGGAACATATGAAGGTGAAAAATTAAAATAAGAATAATAAAAGAATTAATAAAACGAAAAAAATAAAAGAAACAGAAAAATGAAAAATAAAAACTAAAAAACGAAGAACGCTAAAAAATTAAAAAATAAAGAGAAAAAATAAAAAAAATACGGAATAATAAAATGAAAAATAGGAAATACAAAATGATAAAAAATAAAAAATGAAAAAATTTACTAAATAAAAAAATAATAAAAACTAAAAAATCAAAGAAATCAATAATTAAAAACTTTAGAAAATTAAAAAAAAATTAAAAAATTAAAAAATAGATAAAATTAAAGAACCTAACATTAAAAAATTTTGAAAATGCTTAGTAGCTACTCTTTGCAAAATATCTAAAGAATGTAAGATTTTATATTTTAAATGTAGTTGGTACAATTTTTTCCTTTTTTATTTGACACGGATATGTGTTAAGTCGTGGGGGGGGGGGTCGTTTTTGAAAACGTAACGTGGATTTGAAGTTTTTGATCAAAAACTCGCGATGAAAGATGCTTATGAATGATATTTGCACTACATGTTAAAATGTTGACATGGATATGTTTAATTAGAAAAAATTGAAAAATGCAAAAAGATAAAATAAGAATAATAAAAGAATAAAAACTAAAAAACAAAAAAAATTAAAAAATAAAGAAAAATATTTAAAAAATTAAAAAATTATGGAATAAAAAAATATTAAATAAAAAAATATGAAATAGAAAATACAAAAATGAAAAAAAGAATTGAAAAATAACCAAAATAAAAAAATAACACATATTAAAAAATAATAAAAATTGAAAAATCAAAAAAATCAAAAATCAAAAACTAAAAAATTAAGAAAAATGAAAAAAGTTTAAAAAAATTAAAAAATGTTTAGTAGCTACTCTTTGCGAAATATCTAAAGAATGTAAGTTTTGATATTTTAAACGTAGTTGGTAAAATTTTTATATTTTTTTTACGCCCGTTTGTCTTGAGTGGGGGGGGGGGGGGTCGGAGATGGCTGAGAGACAAGAGTCGTCACAATTTATTCCGTTTTAAGCCGCGGGATAGGTATTGACCTTGAAAAATGCCTATTCCTTCTTTACCTTCTCTCTAAGTTGAGCTATAAAGTTGAAATTCGGTGTGTATTTAGACTTTGTAGAAAGCATAAATATGCCTTATAGGGGTTTCGACTTTTCACACCCATCGTACTTTCTCAAAACTCCAAAAATGTTGTTTTTTGTTGGTTTTTCTTAATTTTCGAGTTTGTTCCTCGCATCTCCCACCCTCCCTCCCCCAACTAGGTTCGAAAGTTGAAATTTGGTATGTGAATTTAGTATGTATAGGTCTTAAATTTGCATTTTTGTGGTGTCGACTTTTTAGTCCTGTTGCATCTACCCTTTTTCTACTCCTCACTTTCTCCACTGACCAGGAAAAAATCATCGCAAAGTAATATATATATATTTTTTTTTTCAATTTACACAATTGTGATATTTCACGAAAACCAACTGGCTGAAAAAGCATCGCAAAGTGATTTTATTTTTCATGTCTTTAATTTCGTGTAATTTTATATCATGAACGGACTGATGTCAAAATACTCTGCCTGATGTGGTCAATCAAACCTCCAAATTACTGTGTTCCATGAAGTCCAATGTAGAAGAGTTTGGGTGGTCAAGGAAGAACCTTGAGGCTGAAATTTTTACCATGGTCGTGTAATATTATATCTCAATTTCATTTCACCACCAATTCTTCTCGATTTTCGAAAAAAAATACGCGTGGTGAAAGAGTAGTACAAAATTGTGGCCATTTCAAAGAATCATAAGCTGGAAAATTCATAAAAATGTGTATTTTTGTCAAATAAAATTTCACGCGATATCAAAATTTTATTCACGATTTTGGGATGGGGAGGGGGGGTTGGTAGAAGGAGCGATCAGAAGAAGAAAGTGTTCAGAATCGGGGTTAATGTTTTCATCTACCCCCCTCCCCCACAATAATTATCAATAGAATGGCGAGGGAGTAGAGGGTTAACACTAACAAATACAGGTAATCGCTATAAATTTTAAATTCACGCCTATTTGTCGAAGCGAAGAAATTCCAGACTGGTAATTCATGTTGGAAAATTTCACGATGGAATTTTCCTCGTCGTTGGAAAATTTGCAAAAATTATAACAAACGACGGATGGTTTGTGTGAAATTAATTTATCTCGAATGCTGAAATGACACGACGTTTATTTTGTAAACAGCAACAACAACAACAGCTAACTACGGTTTTTGGTAATGCATCGATTCCATTATCGTGGGGCTGGCTAATCTCATCCAATTTACTAATCTATTCGTCGAAATAAGTAATTCGAATTGCGTTTCAATGTACCAAGAAAAGAAGTTAAATTGGAAAGGCGAACCGAGAGGCGTATTGTGTCGCACCACGCAGCCTACAAATACAAAAACGCGTTAAATTTTAGTACCTACCTTTACACACCTATACACGTAGGTAATCTAGGTACACGTATACGGAAACAAACAAAATTAAACGATAGAAAGACAATGGTCGGTATAGCAGCTGGGCTAATAGTAGTGTTTCGGCGAGACCATTAATTCACGATAATGAGAAACGATGCGTACTCTGAACGAAACCCACGAGCAGAAAATAAGTCGAAATTTTCAAATGGTAACCAATCACGCGAAAGAAATTTTCAACGTCGTAGTATACCTTCTTACTTACTTAGGTCATTGTAGTGGTTGCCAAACGTGATAGGTTTCAGTATAGGCACGTTATACTCGTACTCTTTATAAGTAGACAGGTATAAAGGGACTACGTATACACACGGTCGCTACCATATCACCTATATCAAATTCATTATACTCTGGACGATTTGAAATATGTAAGCCTGTAGTTATGGTACTATAAGTCAAGTTTTTGAAAGCGAAAGTTTCTATCAATAATAATTATGTAACTATGTCGTGTATATAGGTAAACCTACTACGTACGTAGTAGACGTGCTCGTATTTTCTTACTATAGCAATCCATCTTATTTTTATGTATTTCAGATAGGCCGGACTGGGACCCCTCCGTACACAGCTACAGGAAGCGAAAAAATATATCGACGAGAAGTTGAACGTGTTGTATTATACGTACCTTTTTCTTATTCTTCATTAACGTCGCATCGCGAATAAATTGCGCATTGCCTGGCGCATGAGAGCCCCATAAACGAAGTGCCATCCGAGCGTAAACGCAAGATATTATGCATAAAGGTAAGATGTACTGTAGCAGTAAAATAAGTACACGGTAACTTAACATCACATCGTTCGGTAGTTGAGTATTGTAGCAAAACGGTTTCGTATGAATTCGACCCACTGTAACAAACAACCAAAACGTGATGTCATCGTTGATATCTACCTACCTATATACCTATAAGAAGCAGCTATAGGAAAAAAATTTCCCCCTTCTCCTCCGCATCCTCCTCCAGCTCTCTCATACTGTTGTTAGTCTTAAGTATAAGGTAGAAGAAAATCCGTTTAATACATACTAGGATCGAAGTATTCTATGTATTCAACTCGTAACGCCAAAGCTATCGGTGATGCTATGAAGAATGCCACTATCCATATACAAGCTATGCAAACCTTGGCTCGGTATTTCGAAGGGTAAACCCTGTCAAAAGAGAAATTTTTAGTCGAAATATTATCGAGCAAAAAAAAAAAAACAAAACAAAAAAAAGTATCAGCAAGCAAAATTGTTACACGTGAATTTCTATATAGTTATATAAAGGTATACGTATAGTAAAAGGTACCTTACCATACCCATATTGTAAAGAGATTTTGTTCGATTTAAACTACCCATTAAAAGTGTTTGGTTGCGTAGGCTTATATAGGTAACTAGGTATAAAGATGAGAATACCATATAGGCAGATCTTACGATTGCATAACTTCTAAATCTACTGCTAGGTATCTTACCTACTTACCCATTGTATTTAGATAAGAATTACGTTTAATTAAAATTCCTCACAAGTGCGTATTTTCGATGTCAAAGTTAACCCAAAAATTTTAAATTTTCGGTAAAATTTGCGTTTGAAATTTTATATCGGTAATCCGATATGTTTGAAAGTTTTGCCGAATTTATAGTCGTCTTCGTGGTTGAGTTGATGAAATTTTACTCGTGTAGGATTAAGCACCTTGGCAGCTAAGCACCTTTGATGTAAGAATTTAAACATTTTCTGAAAATCGAGAGTTATCAAATACGTTGCGTCTGGAGACTAACTATATAGAAAATAATAAACAGCGAACATGTGCGGAACGTAAAGTGAAGATAAAAAAAAAGTATCACTTTGCGATGCTTTTTCAGCCTCATTTTGGTAACATATTACAATCATGAGAATTGGAAAAAAGCATCGCTTTGCAGCGATGTTTTTTCCCTGATCAGCATTGAGTGTAGAAAGGGCTCAGTGGAGATGAAAAGCCAAAACCCCCAAAAGGTACATTTAGGGATTGATAGTACGTGCCTAATTCAACAACTGGCGAGTCCAATTTAGAGGGGAGTTATGCGAGAAACAAACATTAGAAATTAGAAAAAACGACCAAAAACCACAAATTCACGACGGTAATGGGTTGCAATGGGGCTGAAAAGTCGAGACTCCACAAAGGCACCACTATTAGGGTCCCTACTAAATTTACATCCCTAATTTAAAGCTCCTTGGTTAATTTGGACGGGAGTTACGCGAGGAAAAAATGACCAAAAAATCACAGATTCCGGGCTGTGAAGGGGTAAAAAGGGGTGAATAGGGGTTGAAAATCGAGATCCTCAAAAAGTACATCTAGCGTCTCTATTGAATGTACATACCTAATTTCAAGCTCATTGCACAATTTAGAGTGGTGTTATGCGCATAACACCACTCTAAATTGTGCAATGAGCTTGAAATTAGGTATGTACATTCAATAGAGACGCTAGATGTACTTTTTGAGGATCTCGATTTTCAACCCCTATTCACCCCTTTTTACCCCTTCACAGCCCGGAATCTGTGATTTTTTGGTCATTTTTTCCTCGCGTAACTCCCGTCCAAATTAACCAAGGAGCTTTAAATTAGGGATGTAAATTTAGTAGGGACCCTAATAGTGGTGCCTTTGTGGAGTCTCGACTTTTCAGCCCCATTGCAACCCATTACCGTCGTGAATTTGTGGTTTTTGGTCGTTTTTTCTAATTTCTAATGTTTGTTTCTCGCATA